>CAMOHE010007240.1:16689-45265 GCA_946598075.1 Artocarpus hirsutus
ATATATATATATATATATATATATATATATATATATATTGATCAAGATGGGATAAGAGATGTTCGAAGGAGCTGGCAGTCACGGTTATGTTGTCTTCATCGCTGATACACAACTCTCCTAAAACACTTTTCTTCAGTATCTGTTCTTGACTAAGACCTCTATAAGCAGACAAAGAATTAACATATTTGGAGATGCCATGCGTATACATTTTATGGAGTTTTCTGCTCTACTTTAAAGGTATGTTTGACATATTGTATTGTATTATATTACATTGTATCATATTGTATTGTATTATATACAAAAAATACAATACAATACAATACGATGTGTCAAACGAGCCTTAAGTAAATGAAATCAAGTCCTTATTTGGCATCTCGGTTGGAACTAACAAACATAATAAAACTTTTAGCAGTTATAGTAAAAAGCAAAAAGTTACTATAATGTAAAGCTCTCATATACTACAGTATTTAAACTAATATTTTCAGTTCCAACCGCTCCCCCAAACACACATAAAGGTTGAAGTAGCCAAAAATAAAAACATTTTATTTATAGGTGTTTGACAACTTTGGTTTGAACTCATGAAACAATGTAAAGCTCTTATATACAATAGTGTAAAGCATAAATATGCTACAGTATAACGCTCTCATACATTATAACCTTTTATTTGAACTTTTGAGTTCAATTGCCAAACAGCCTATTAGATGGCTCTATTTCCAAAACACTTGTAGCTTTGATTTTGGAGCTTACCTTGCAAGAAAATGAAGCGTACTGTATATTGATTATCATGACTAGGAATTTCAAATGTCACCACTCTGCTCTTAGACATGATCATGATTTAAGAGGGTTGTTCCGGGATTTGGCACAAGGGTGTTTATTTGTGTAGAAACATGATAGAAAGTACACGAGTAGTCTTGATGTAGAAGACTAATGATCTCACCAAACCAAACCGATCAAGTTATTATAACAACTTTTTAAAGGCTTGAAAAATGAGAGATTTAACTCAAGTAATATTACGGCCATTAATCAAGACTCTTGGTAGATCTTCGGACCCCACAAAATCTTCCAATTATTATTGTAGTATGATTAAACCCCGTCCAAATTTCTCAATCAAAGACTAAATGAAAAGCACCTGATTAAACAAAAATCAACTGGATATAAAAGAGCCATTTGTACATAACTTTCATAATTGTTGTCTTGAGTTCTCATATTGATAGGAAAATGATGGTAGTAAAGCACAGATATTGACGCTCCAAAAACAATTAACAAAGTTTTTTTGTACAAGGAAACAAAAGTTATTGGAGCTAAAGCGGACACGAATAACCTTAACAAGGTAAAGCGTTTCTGAGTGGCATATATATCCCTCACTAAGAGTGAAACTGTACATGGTAGAGGGCAGATGGTTGCCCTGCTGGAAATTTCTTTTCTTTTAATTTTCTATGTAAAATCTGATGAAATTTGTGGTTCATTCCTTTTGAAATTCTAAAATTTTATGTTTGCCCAACTCATAATAGCCCACTCTGTTTGTCATTTATAGATTTTAAAAAATTAGCAGCGCTTCTCTTCCCTTCAGGCTTATTTTTCTAGCTTTGTCCTAGTATAAATAGATTGTCCATATACCTTACTTAGTGTTATAGGACGGTTCTCTTTTCTTCTTGCTTATTTTTCTAGTTTTGTCCTAGTCTAAATAGATTGTCCATACACCTTACTTAGTGTTATAGGACCAACTCGAACATAAGATCTTATCGAATAAAACGTGTAGCCTTACCATGACCGGAAGTATAGTATTCCCAAATTGAACACGATATCAAGGACCAAATCCTTTCTTTAATGGGTCAGCATGCAGTACGTCCACAACTCTTTGCACCCATGATTTGGTAATGTTTTGGACACAAGTGACAAATCCGCGTGCATGTTTACGCCACGCACGCTTCAAGTTCAAGGCTCGGCCTATAGGTGATTGTAACGTTCCCTGGTGCGTACAAATCTCTAACACAGATCAACTGGCCACAGACCAGCCTAAAAACATGCATTTGCCAGCGGTGTGGTGTGGCATGGCCCATCAGAAATCACATGTGGACTTAACTTAAGGGCCCATAAAGAATCGTGGAGCTCAAACCACAATAGGTCTGCTAAGAATCTTGAGCCGAAACTCAGATAATAACCAAACGAAAATAGGCAAATCTTGTTTCCTTCTGTCAGGGTGGCTAACCGCCTTTGGGGTATGCAAAATATAATCTTAAACACGTCCTTTCCATGTTAACATTTAGACGCCATGATCCTACACTATTTTTTTAAAAGGGGTGATCCTACACTAATGGGGGCAATAAAATCATTATAAAAAATTTATAGTAGTTTACTATCAGTGTAATAGTTACTTTTATTTTTACTCCTAGTGTAGAAATTTGCTAATATTTTTTATAAAAATTCTAATTTACTATAAAATAGAAACCTTTTTATATAAGAGAAGCTAACAAAAACCAAAATTACAAGCGTGAAATCCCCAAGGTCAACCCGTGTGCTATTTTGCGCAAGACAATAGTTGCCATAGCAATAATAAGGCACCACAGCTTCATATCTCACATCGGCAGGAAATGATTCGGAACAAATTCTGTTATAAATTGTGATTTTTTTTTCTTTGTATTTATTAAGACAACCGGATGGAGTAGGAGCCAAATTTGAGTTCTTTTCTTGAGGAAAAAGAAAAGGAATCTATTAACAAAGTACTCAATCGGCTTAATGTTCAATTTATCACGAGAGAATGGATCGCTTCGCACTTAGGCTTAGTGTAAATCAATAAAAAGACTTGACTTGAAGAGAACATATATATGTATATGTATTATTTTCTCTTTTGGAGTATGTCCAATCAATGAGAAGATTCAACGAACAGAAGCGTTATTGCAAACAGACAACTTGTTTTCAACCTCTTAGCTTTCACCAAGGAAACTCAAGCAGTGACACTGCCACAACATTTACCTCCCACATCTCCAAGATAAAAGTGGACCCACTACTATTTCTCTCTTTTGCCGTGGGCCCTTCCCCTCAGATGTTGAATTTTTGCATAATCACACCAATCATATGGGTCCAGCACCTCTTCTGTAATCTGTTTGATGATCACCAAAACTGGACTTAAAAAACATATAGACCCTCTTCTTGAACTGCCTATTCCTCTCGTCCCTCCTTCAACACCATCCATAGCAAGTCCATCAGTGCATTTCTTCCTCTTCAGCCATGCTTAGAAGGCAAAGCAGTCATCGGCGAGAGTGACATGCTGCAAGCGATGCAGGAAGACGCGCTTCACTTGGCTGCGAAGGCTCTTGATGTGTTCGATGTCAATGAGATACTAATATGGCTCACTTTATTAAGAAGTCTCTGAATTGTGATCACTTTATGTATTCATGTCTTTTAGGATTAGGCTCCTTTGAATTTTCATTTTTCACCTCTTCTTCTACGCAGCAGTGCTGATCAGTTGTTTTCCTCGTGATGGCAGGATTTTGATGGTCATACGGACACGGGTGGCAATGCATAGTGGGAACAGATTTCGGGTCCTTTGTGACGCACTGCCAGGGCTGTTTCATCTACTTCTGCGTTGGCAGCCTCGCTTTTTTGCTCTTCAGGGTCACGGTTAAATCAGAAGCGGAGGCATTCTTGGTCCCCGCTATTGAGGCCGTGGAGATATAAATCTCCGTTTGTATATTTATTTTGCTTGTTCATTGCTGTCATGGTTTGTTATTGCAATGCAGAAAATAATCTGAAGAATGAATTCCGAGTTGCAGTTTCCCATCTTTCTTCTTTTTTTCTCCTTCCAAGGTGTCAAATCATCATATTTCAGTGTCTTTATGTGAAAAGATTTAAAATCTGCAATAGAATTTGGTAACAAAATCCGGTATGAGGAACTGATATAATAATAATGAGCACTCACAGAAAGGGTCATTAAACACACAAGAAAAATTGTGCCAGAAAATTGTTAAAAAACAAACAAACTTAAGGAATACCTGTGCCAAAGCCAGTGATGACTGATCTACACATCTCTCACAATAGTTTAATGTCGACCAACCAAATATTAATATGGTCTATTCTTTTTTTTGAAAGCAAATAAACATTTCCAATTTAAAATTCAAGTTGTCTCAGAAAAATCTAGAGGCATTTGTGTGCTGGTCAGAAAGAGAGAGATTACCATGAGTTTTAGAAACCTCAGAGGGTGAGAACAAAAGGAGGAGCATCCGTTCTTGGCCCAGCAACAGAACGGTGGACATAAACTTTATTAGCCTGGCTATCTTCGCTCCCTTCATCCCTGATTACCTCAGCATTCAACCTGGGCATCTCTCTGGCCAGCAGCCGACATCCGTTCGTGGTGACATTGCAGGCTGATATCCACAGTGACCTCATGGATTCGTACTTTTTCAAGCCCAAAAGCAGAGCTACATTACCAAATGGGCAGTCCCTTATCTCAAGCAATCTCAACTTTGGACAACCATTCAACACACTGCATCCCCCATGCTGCTACCCGCGAAGGCCACCGAGTGTGTTTCCAAATTCTTTGCGTACCTGCCAATACACTCAAATGTTAGGTCAGTCAAGCAAGCCTCCAGAGCTGAGTGCAGGTCTCCACCACTGCACCAAAGGCCTCGTCCATAGGCTCGTTCATCAAGTAATCCGGTTTGCCAGGGTCCATTATGCAGAGACGGAAGTGGCTGAAATCAGGGCAGTTCTTCACAATGGTTGCCACTGCAGCATTAGTCATTTGCCTGCAAAAGTAGAGGACGTAATGAAGCCATCGGCAGCCATAAGAGACTGCGAGAAATCCTGACTCCGTCACTCCATGGACGATCTCCTGTCCGAAGGGATCACAAGGGAAAACTCAGAGCTCCTCAAGCAAAGGACAGTGTGATCCAACAGCCTCTAGACCTTTGTCTTCCACTGTGTCAAGAACCTGTGTCAAAATATCGTCATAAAACCGCTACAAATAATGGACTATAAGATAGATATTGAAATGAACTCAGAAATATCTGAAATTCACAAGCTACCCAAAGGCGCCGAAGGCGCTGGCAATGAACCAAGAGACTTGCGAATTCACGGCTCCCCAAAGCCGTGTAGCTCAAATTCAGGGACGTTAAATTCGTGCACGCAGGATATAGAACTGGGAGATACATGGATTTAGCTTCTCACAAACCAGACAGTGTGTGTAGATTCTTGCAATTGGTGAAGGCGTTTTCGAGGTCCGAATGCTGGTTGGCTGTGAGCTGATTTTGCGCGAAAGTTCCATTACCAAGCTCCACTAGTTGAGGAACATGAGTGATCAGCTTTTGAATTTGCTCCAAGGTTACGCTCTTGTTGACCTTCAAGACCTTGAACGATTTGCACCCATTAACAAGCCTCTCCAGAGCATCAAAGTTTACTTCACTATTAAGGTTGGCAAAGTTTAGTATTGCCAGTGATGTGAAGGTCTCTGGAAAGCAACTCAACCAGCTCCCACTTCTGTCTTCCACCTCATACTCCTTTATGTCCAGCTCAACCAAATTTCTGTGACAAAAAGTTTACTATATATCATTACATTCAATTATAGATTTTTTTTTTTCATGAATGAACTTATTGCTTCATGTGTTGTGTTTCATCATCACTGTCATAGAAATTAGAATTGATATTAATGTATTTTATTAAAGAAATTAAAGTATATGTATTCCTATTCTGGCACCGTATGTGACACACGTTCATGTATTATGATTGTATTGTATATAATAAACGTTGAGCGATCATATTTAACTTGATGGGTTTACGTTTCTACTACAAGCAAAACAAGAAGTGTTAATTAGTCTTAAAAGTACACTGTTGCTAGATTGAGACCTAGAGTTTTTTGAGTAGGTTTTTTCATAAATGTTACAACTTAGAATTTTGTTTGAGGGTGTTGATCGGTCATCATGAACAGATAAGTCCTTCAAAAGCTTCCAATAATTAGCTTAAACCTCATGTCAAAGAAAAGGAACGAATGTATATGTGCAAGATGGAGTCACACCGTTATCTTTAACATATATATAAAGTGAGAATAATTTCACGCGGTGTTCCCAAAACACTTAAAACTCAAAACGTTTTTTTTTTTTAATTTTTGAACCGAAACGTTTTTTTAACTTTTTGAAACGTTTTTAAAAAATGTTTTTTCTTTTAAAAAATGTTTTTTTCCTTTTTTATAATTAATTCATAATTAAAGTTAAAAAAACCCATTAACCTCTCATATTACTTCTTTATCTTTGAGTCTATTGAGTCTAATAAACAATAATTTATGAACTCAATTATGAATTAAACGCTCATATTATTCAAAAGCCGAATCAATGCTTAAGAGAATGATTTATCTACTTTTCATCAAAATGGATTCCATTTTATAATATTAACATTCCCATTTACTTACTTCACCATGCTCCAAAATACAAGAAGTATGATTAGATTCTCAAATCTGTACTGAGTAAATAAAAATACATAATTTCATAATAAGAGCTGTTAATAACTTAGAATTAATATTATCTTATATATGATCTGGTCGACGTGATACAAATTTGCTATATTTTAACAAAAATTATCCAGTCTTCATATCACATCATGTCCAAATCGTACATAATCTCGTCATATACCCTACACTCATTTAATGATTCACTAAATTAATAGTTTAGATAAGACCATTTCACTTTTAATGGAAATGAGACGTTCAATTAAAGATTTCATACTTTAATTAAATAATTAATTATACATTATTGATCATTTTGATTATCATCATTAAATATTATCCTCTTGTATAGACACTCATATACAATATTTAAAATCATACAGATAATTATGAAATTTTAATGATATTTATAAAGTATTCAAAATATCTACACATAATATAATTAAAAATGTACTTTATTTATTTATAAACATATCTTTTAAAAAAAAAAAAACAACATATGTTTTAAGGACATCTATCCCAACAATTTTTTTAAAAAAATTTTAATGAGTGAATCTTGTCTAATATAACGCCGTGATTTACCTTCTCCATGTCCAATTCTGCCAATTAAGTTTAATATTATCTTGACTTGAAGAGAATTTGTGCCAGGACCCGAGCTACACCGAGACAAGAATACTAGGACAACAAACTAGCCACCATCGAGATACCTAACTAACACCGAGGAGTCCACCTCAATGTTGGCACTAAATTTATATAAATTTATATATATACATACATATATATATATATATATACACACATACACGATTTTTGAAACCAAGAAAAAGAAAAATGAAAAGTTATCAATAGTATTAATCGACTGCATTTTCATTTGGCTTGGCGTGAAATAACACAGCCTACAAGAATGGAATCATCTCCGACTTTTTTTTTTTTTTTTTCCAAATTGACCCACATTTGTGGTCTGTTGACATGGTCATTTTCCCGTCAAGAAAGAAGACAAACCAACTCGGCCTAAGCTTTGAACATGAAAGGGCAAAACCTTCCTTCAAGCTACGCTAATAACACCATGTGTGTTTATGTTGAGATTTGCTGGGATGTTATACTGAGCGTTTGACAACGTCATTTCAAGTGTTATAGTATAAAACTTTCACATATTACAATATAAAATAAAAGTAAATAATATATAAAGCTCTTATATGCTACAGTAAATTAGTTATAATTTTTCGTTCTAACTGTGTTGTCAAACGCATTCATAATTATATATTTTAATTTATTTACCACCATTTCCACGTCATTTAAATAATAGGGCAATTGGACTGTGTGATCACGTTGATCATCCACCGGGTGGCCCTAACTCTACCCTTACATTTTTCTTATCTCCCTCTCTTTTTTCCTTTTAATTTTAGGTAAAATTACACTACATGAGATATATTTAGAAAGGTAGAATTAATCTATAAATTTTTAAAAAAATATTGTAAGAATAACATAATTACGTAGCAATTATTATAATGTTTTTCACTTTTTATACTATAAAATTGCACAGTATTTATTATTATACATTTTTTACTATTTATAATATGTTTTAATTTTTTTTTCCATATTTCAGCCTCAGTAGTAAAATTATACTCTCTGTCTAAATTTCCCTGGTTTTATTTTCTTCCCATCTCCAACTCGTGGGCAAAGTGAAGTGGCTACATAAGACAACGCTCTGCCAAGTGCCTATAACAATTGGCCAATCCTCAATCCAAGTCAACTCAACTAAATCAAAAACAAAAGAGATGGGGAACAAAAAAAAAAAAAAAAGGAGATTTCTAGTGTTGAACTAAAATACTAATTTTTTTCATCTGCTTTCAGAAATGACATGATATTACATAGCAGTTTAACCTAGAAAACATATTTAGGGGTTGGAAAAGAAAACTAGTCCATAGAGCACTAAAACATGTTGAAAAGAAACTTCTCAATTTTGTGTCATAAGTTTTAAGGGCAGGGCCTTTTGTAGAGTGGTGGTGCCTACTTGAATCACTATTGACATTTTTTTTTTTGTGTGAAAAGAATATATTGGAGGCAATAAATTGTGCATTAATCTTATAAAGGGGTCTTGACTAATAATTGAATGTGGATTTATTCTACTGAGAGGAGACCACTTAAGAGAGCCATTTTTAAGTCATCAAGGTCCATTGCACTCTTGGATGGGCCAGAGGCAGAGACAAGAAATGGTTGGATTTGAAACAGAAAGGAAAAAAGGGGGTTTTGAGATGGAAAACGAGAGCCATTTATTGTGTGACCCTTTCTCCATCCTCCATAGGTTTCAATTTCATTTTCACGTCGTGTTTAGTTTCAAAAAAGAAATGAAGAAGAAGAAGAAGAAGAAAAAGAAAAAGAAAGAGAGATGGACTATTTGTGTACCAATAAAAGAGATACAGTGATTGACCACCATATAAAGATCTGTTTCTATTAAGGTTACTAAGCATTGATAGAGCTTAAAATACAAGTTTGTAATGTTTGTGAAAACAAAGAAATTAGACCATCGTGTATTAGGAATAAAAATAAGAAAAAATTATAATACGTGTCTAAATTATTGTTATAAAATTAAAATCTAATACAATATTCAAAATATCTTAAAAATATCCTTAATGATATAGTAATTATCTTAATAATATTACATATTGTATTATATAATTACATATAAATAATTTTAACGATATCATTATATGACATTTGTAGAATTTTTATAAATTAAAGACATATTTTAATTCAATAAAAGTAATTGGGCCAATTGTCTCAAACCCTAAAATGACATAAAGAAAAATACGAAGCAACAACAAGATAATGAAAAACAAAAATAAAAAGAAAGAGAAGAAGAAAAAGAAGGAAAAAAAATTAAAAATTTAAGTGTTTAAAAGAGCACGTGATTTCAAAAATAGTGTATAGTTAAATATGTTTAAAACTGTGCTATTTGCTTACATTAAGAATTAAAACTATGCTATTTAGTGCAAATCCTGTAATGTTTTAGTGTCTGAACTTTTAATTTTAGCTAATTAACTCTTTGTAGTTTTTTTTTAGATTTAATCCCAAAGAATAAAGTTGAAGAAATATTTCTGAAATTAAACAAAAGTATTCATGTCTTCATCATGTGATAACTTGAGCTTCTACATAAATGGTTACGTGATGTGAAAAATGTTCTCAATTATTATTGTTAAAATCCATTAAAAATTATATCATTTTAAACATAATATAACTATTTGTGTAAAATTTTCGATTGTTATGAATGTGATTATCTACATCAAATTTCATAAAATCTTTCGTCAATTGTAATACGAACGACGAAAGCCACTAACAAAATAAAAGTTTAAACTAATTTGCTAAAGTTAAAAGTTTATGACTGAAAGTACCAAAATTTATCTATTAGTGACAAAACACAAAGTCGTTAAAGACTTAACCTATTAGTAATTGACATTGCTCTTCACTATTGTATTTTGCACTTAAAATTATCCCTTTTTTTAAATCCTAAATTTAAATGAGCCAGAACATGAATGCTCCCTAGTAATTGTTTGGAATCCATCCACATTTGATGAAGACTATGAGAGGGCCGGCTAATTTGAACAAAATTCTTAAGCTATAATTAGCTAGAAACCACTCAACTAACACTGTTTTTGATCCCAAATGAGGTTTATGCTTGAAATGCAGACCTCCCATTTTGTCCCCTAAGGCTTAAGCAACCCATGTTCTCCCAGCAATTCGATTTCCTCTTTTTTTTTTTTTTTCCTGATGTGGACAGATCATCATCCAATCAATGGAATTTGTTTATTTGGTTGCCCACAAAAATCTCGAGGGGAAGCTTGCGTGGGGCGAGGACGCGTGGCAGCTTTTGATAGACAAGAAATGGTCCTTGCTGTCGGTTTTTTTTTGGTTATAGAGTACTATTTCACTACGTGTGTGTGTGTGTGTGTGTGTGTGTGTGTGTGTATTTTCAAGTGGTATAATTGGTAGTTGCTGAAGAAGAGAAGAGGTAGTGGGACTTGCAAGCTTCTTCAATATGTTGTGCGTATGTTTGTCGCCAAAACTCAAAAGCCGGTTTGTTTAGAGCAACAACTGTGAGAAAAGGAAGTATTTCATTTGCCCCAAAAACAAAAAAAAAAAAAAGTGTTTCATTTGTGTCGGTGTCATGTTGAGAATGGAGAGAAGTCTCGAAACTTCCAGCTTGCAGAAAAATATGTCTAAGATCATCAAGAGCAGAACAGAAACTACTTTGTAAATGCCTAAAATTTCTTCATTCTTCTAAAGTGAACGTAGATATAATTCAATTTTTCCCGTAGATATAATTCAATTTTTTCTTTCTTTCTATTGTCTCTCTCTCTCTTTCTCTCTCTCTCTCGCTCTCTCTCTCTTTTCTTAAGCAAAGAAGGGAAATATTTGATCTTCTTGTTTGCTCAAAACTGTGATAGTTTCTGAGGTCCATTTGCAAACCAACCCAGATTTTCTATTCAGAGCAAAAATTGCTCCTCTTTTAACCGAAAAATTGTACGTCAAAAAATTTGCTTCAAGAGTAATTTCACGTTTACTTAAATCAAAATAACGACTATTTTCAATAGAAACGACATCTTATTTAGAGCCTTTTTTTTTTTTCATGTGGTTGATCTTGAAAATGGAAAATTTTCACGAGCGGCGAACATTACATGTCGTTTTATTGCCGTCAGGAAACATCTTTATTTGGATGTCGTCTTTTCAAGTATGAAGCAGAAAATAAAAAGAAATTTTCTGCTCTAACAAAAAAAAAGAAATAAATTTTTACCACAGACAAAATGAAAAGTTGACAATTACTGTATTTTTGCAACAGCGGCTCGCTCCGCTCATTTAATAGGAATTTGGAAATACACAAAAAAAGTTTATTTGCAAAATTGTAAATCCTGTTTTTTGGCAGCTAAGACTGACTCTTGAGCCGGCCTCAAATGCCACTCGAGTCCCTTCCAAAACTGAAACGCCTTACCCAGTCCGATACTACCAATGCTCTGTTGCGCCAGCTCACTTGTTTGCTGAAACAATTTGAAAAAGAGTAAATTGGATTTTTTTTTTTTTTTTTTTGACAATGTTTTTGACGTCTTTGCTGATAAATTGCAAAAAACAGTATCAACACCGTTCTGAAAAACTTCTCCTTTCCCAAAACAAAACCATTTTAAAAACAAACGGTCAGCACACCTAATTAAAACCTTGACATTTTGCAAATAAAAACTGTAAAAAAATAATAATAATAACTACTTACGTTGCATATACAGAATACCAGAGCCACTGGGAGCTGCGGCCAATGGACACCCAATCTCCAGGAAGTTGCGCAGCTGTTTGCTCTTCCCCCAGTGGAGCAAATTGTCCAAGATGTTTGTACCTTTCAAAATAGGATTAGACATGAAATAAATAACAAAGACATTTACAAGCGTCTTAAGAATCATTGAAATATATTTGCAGTATCATTTTCTCGGTTAAACCAGAACAAGATTTGGATTAGTAACATCGTGTAAAGTGGAAAACGAGACCCCATTATATGCTCAAAACAGTCGAACCCTTATCTGCATAGCTTAATAGTAATAAAATACGACCACATAACAGTTTCAAGCGGTGTATACCTAAAGGGGCGGAATCTGTGACGACCGGATCCTCTGAACCTGATAGGACCCTCTGGGTTCTTTTCACACTCTTCCATGCGATTAAAGCATTGAGCAAGGTATACACCTTGTTGAGCTGCGACCTGAAATCTCGGAGGCACAAAAGACATACAGCGAGTCCTATGACTTCTTCATATGACTTCAGTAAGTGAATGTTGAAATCTGTAAAAGCCAAAATGGAAGTAATGTTCTAGTACCTGAGCTGTAGCTGGGAGATTTTTCATCTGGGAATCCACTTGGGAAAGAGCTGATTGGAGCTCTTCTATATTAAGTTCAATGGATTCTTTTGCAACATCCCCTTTTGATCCCTTCAAAAGGTCAACAACGTCACGCATCTGCTTGTTCTTCAGGTATAGCTCTACTTGAGGATATCTTTCACAGATGTCAGCAATAACTTCTTCAACTTCTTTAATTGTGAGTGTTCCTGACTCGTCCTTGTCTGCCTTGCTGAATATTGCTGAAATATCTTCCTGTAAAAACATCAAGGAATTTTGTTTAAAATAAATTAAGAAAAAAAGAAGGAAAAAAAAAATAAAAGTAGAACCCAAAAACTAGAGGACATAGGACAATGAAAGTATCCAAGCGTTAACGCCTATATTTATTTCTATATTAAAATATACACATTTTTATTTCAATAAATGTATGGTGTAGTTTTATGGACACTTTCTTTACGAAAAGCAGCGCACGGATACTAGAAAATGTGTTTCTAAGGAGTTATGCTGAACAAAATCATTGAATTTCTTTGTTTTACGTGAAACTATCTTTCTGTCAGAGATCACCACTAGATCAAAGTTTTTGCCAGCAGGAAGGAAAATGGCAGAGTTCCATAACCAGCAAATGTGATAGAAAAGACTAGAAACAAGAGCCAAGTACCATGACTCTACGCTGGTTGATGGTAGCACAATCACCAAGAGCATATATGCTGTCACTGCCCTCGACCCGCAGCCATTCATCAGTTGCTAAAGCTCGCCTATTAGCCTGTGATCATGGAAGCACCAACTTGTTTGGTAAGTGATAGCTGTCTTCAAAAATCTAATCGAAGTTTATGGCCTACTCAAAACAACAAAATAATAATAATAATAATAATAATAATAATAATATAATTCTAAAGAAATAATAACAATTATAATAGCAGCAGTTTTGTTAGTACTGCAGTAACACACCTGGCCAATTTGCATCATAAAATCTTTTACGACGGGGCGAGTTCCTATACCAGTTGACCAGAGAGCCATTCCAAAAGGTATAGAAGAAATTTCCCCAGTTTTCATTTCTTTGGTGGTAATTTCTTTATCAGATACTTTGACAACCATAGATCCTGTTTTCACATCAATGCCCCCTCTTTGAAACTTTTCTTCAGCAAAAGCTGTAATTCTTTTATCAAACCTGCAAAAGCATGAGATATACAGTAAGTTCCACACATTCATATAACATTCCCTCTGGAAAAATTTTTTTCCTTCCCCTTTTACCATCAATCAGGTTTATGTTCAAGGTTCTTTTACTAAATGGATTCAAAAGAAATAGAATATGTTCCACCAAAATGAGAATTGGCTAGACTACAAAATTATAACGAACTTGAAAAACATGCTCCAGAAATTAGAAAGAAAATTCACCATTTAAATGACAAAAAAACTAATCTCAGATAAATAAGAAAGTCTTTGAAATACCAAATTTCACTTACATGTTAAGAATGTGATCTCCTGCTTCCAAAAGTGTTATTTTGACTAAATCCTTCACCCCTGGATATAGTTTGACCAAATCCTCATTGACAAAATCATGAAGCTCTGCGGCGAACTCCACGCCAGTTGGGCCACCTCCAACAACAGCAAAATGAAGGATTCTTTTCTTCTCTTCATCACTTACCGTTGGCAGGCTTGCCTTTTCGAAGCAGTCAATAACAGTTCTTCTAATCTTTTGAGCATCTTCTACTTCCTGCATGAAAGGTTTCCCAAGACGAAGATGGCAATGAAGACGCATGCATACAAGGTCAAATGGGTCACCATGATCAATTTAACTCTTCATGAGTTTGTAACTTATCAAGAAACCACTAAATTAGAAAATTCATTCGCAGGCAGGCCTAGTAGAACATATCAGAATTCAATACACACACACACACACACACACACACACAAATATTATATTAGAATTAGGAAAATACCAAAAAGAATCCAATACACACACAGAGATATATATATATACACATACACACACACACACACACACACACACACACACACACACACACACACACACACACATACATACACACACTTAAAAAAAGGGAAGGGAAAGAACAATACCTTCAAGAAATGGCAGTTCTCTATAACCCCAGGAGTGTTGAATGTGTTAACATTTGCTCCCATAGCTATTACAAGGAAGTCATAGTCCACAACAAATTCTTCTTGCCCATTCAAATTGTTGTTTTGATTAGACCGGCAGTATACCTTCTTGTTTTTGGCATCAATTTTGAAACACTCGGCTTCCCAGAAGTTAACATCTACACTTTTCTGCTTCACAACAATGAAGAACACTTGCCAGTTAATATATAACATTGTGTAACAATCCCATTCCTAGAATTTCTTTCCCGTAACTACTTGATAAATTTATTTAACGTAATTCTAAAGATTCTATGTCCATTTCTTTCTACCTTACTGACAATGTTGCGAATAGGTTCAACAATGCTGCGAGCTTCGACTGTACCACATGTAACACTCGGAAGCAAGGGAGTAAATGTAAAATAATTACGAGGCGACACGACTTGAACCTCGTACGAAGGACTTTTCAGATTCCTGAGGAAAGTTGTTCCCGCCCAACCTGTCCCAAGTACCACCACTTTCTTTTTCTTGGAACCCAAATCCACCTCAGATGATGAGTTTGTGATTTGCGGACTGTTCACTTGGTTTGCCTCAGCATAAGCCACAAGTCCTCCACCGCTGCAAACACAAAAGCCATATACCACAAGCCAAAGCTATTTTATGAGAAATGACACAAATTATATTATGTTAAATAATATCACAGCAAAACAACATAATAATAATAATAGAAAATATTTTTTGTAATACAATTTCTATCAAAGGAGCTTCTCAAACAAAGGAGTAAAGGTCTAGGGACAAACAAAATGAACACACAGGGATTTCTAAGGACAAAATGCTCTGTTACTGCGCAAAATCACAAAGAAATAGCATGTCATAAATTTAAGACATTGTATGATTCAATCTACAAGAAAAAGAACTAACTTTCTTCATCATCCACCAATAAAAGGCGCAATTTCCACTAACATAATATCGGGGGGGAAAAAAGGAAAAGACAAACGGTTTCTTTCCCTCTTTTTTTTCTTTTAATATATGACCAATGAGGAACATATTGGAAATGAAGTTTGCGGTGGAAAGTCCCTCATTTGGTTTGTGAAATCTAAGATTCCATGATCCAATGCAAGGAACTACTATATGAAAAATCAATCAGAAAAAAAAATTACAAAAAATAGACTGTGCTCTTAAAAAAGCATTTTAAATCTGAGATATCATATTACAGAGATTACACAACCGTAAATAAACTAAATCAAAAAATCAAATCTTAACTAATATGATGAGTCCAGCCCTTATCTCTCCCTCAAAAAAAGAGAGAGAAAGAGAGAAAATCAAACAGGACAAGTATAGAAAAGAAATACCTGACGGTGACGACAACGAGAAGCTTAGAAAGCGAAGGATTGTCATGGAAAGCTCTAGAAACTCTCTGGAAAATATTGTAAGAGCCTCTCATTTCGGCTTCTAAGATTTAGAAGCCAATTCGCCAAATACAGAGAAACGAAGAGCGGGGAAAAAAAAAACAAAACAGAGAAGAGAAATCTAGAGAGAGAGAGAGAGGAGAAATGCGTGTAGAGAGAGAAAGAAGTGGTTATATGGTTAGGTATTTCATTTCACCATGTACGCGACGAGGAATAAAGGAGAGAGAGGGGTAGGCGAGGAAGAACCAAGAACGTGACGCGAATGGGTGACGGCTCCTTCCACGCTTGTGGGCGAATGGGCCTTTCCTTGACTTGGCTCCCAAGGAAAACACGACACGTGGACATCAAATCACCAGCCTGGGAGGCGTTCTGCCTCTGGAACCCGTTGACATGTCTAAGGTTCGGGGCCACATATGCGGTGGATGCCGCGGGCTTCCTTTGATCTGTTTGCGTCATCTATGATCGTACGGTCGGCAATGGGTCTGAGAAAATAATCCAACTTTTTAGGAGGAAAAAAGAAAAAAGGAAAAAAAGAATTGTGGTAATTTTTTGGGTTTTTTGCAGGCTTTTTTTTCTGCAATTATCTTCTGAATTTTTAATTTTTATAATTTAGGCATTAAATTTATGAATTTATTGTACTAGCCCCAATAATAATTGTGTTCCCTTTTTTTTTTATACTAGAAATTGATATGGGATTTGCATATGAATCTTTTAGGGTGTTTGACAGGTCGTAATTTGGATTATTTTTTCAGTTATAAGCAATATAAAGCTTTCACATGTTACAATAAAAACAGTTTTAACCAATAGTTCTAACTACTCTACCAAACACCCTATTTAATTAATGACATGAGTGATCATTTTTATATATTTTTACTTAAATTTATTAAGATCAAGATTTTTAGTTAAGTCTTACCAAAGTATGAAGCTTGAATTAATTTTGTTTAATATATAAATTTAGGTTAACATTTACAGGAAAAGACCTATTATGCTTTTAATTAACACAAATTATTAACCTATTTGGTAAAATTGGTTCTAACCAACTTCTCAATTAAAAACAGTATAAAGCTCTCACATGTTACAGTAAAAAAAAAAATTACTATAATGTAAAGCTATCACATGTTATAGTATTTACAGTTCTAATCAATTGTTCTAACCACCATGTTAAACACCCTCTACATGTCGATTTATGTTAAAAACAAGTAGCACAATCATCAATGGAGTAATTTGTAACAAATTTATAAATTTAGAAGGCAAAGTGTCAAAAATAAAAATTTAGAGGTTGATTTGTAAAAAAAAAAAAAGTTTAAGGACACAAAAGAGCCTAGTTTTTTATTTGGAAGAAAATCCATGTGTAATAGTTATGTATCATTTGAATATATATAGGGGAATTATAGCAGATAGATGGCATATTTTTAAAACTAATTATAATAAATAAAAAGGTTTTAAAAATATTTACAGTAAATAGTAATTTTATGATATAAATAATTTATTTATTTTTATTTACAATGTATATAATCTTTATTTACTTAATTTATACATTTAAGATAAAACTAATTTATTTACCCTTTTGTTTATAGTGTGAATAAATTTTATTTACATAATCAATTAATTATTTACATCATAAATATGCTATTTACTATATATATTTTCAAAACATGTTTTTTTTTTTTTACTTCAAATAGTTTCAAACATTTACTATTTCTCTCATTCTCCTTTGTATATATAAGCTAATTCAAATTGACTTTGTTATAATATTCTCTCTCATAAAATTTAATTTGTTTGGACAGTTTACCTATATTTCTAAACCATATAGAAAAAAGAAAAAAAAAAGACGTATTGTATTATTAAACTAAAATAAATTAATTTCTTATCGTGTCGGTCGGTGTCTTGTGTTTCTAGTGTGTGAAACGGCGAGTGATTGGTTGGATTCATGCCTTGTGTGCTCTAATTTGAATTGACAAGTATGCAGGTTGATATTGGTCATTTGTGGCACCCTTGAAAAGAAAATAATGTTTTCCAACATCACAAAAAAAGGACATATACTAGCGTTTAAAACTTCTAACTTCCAAGAAAAGAGGGCATGTTTGAAAGCTGTCATTAGGGTCATAATTTTTCTCATTATTATTGTTATTATTATTTTTCAGGGAAGACTGAAGAAAAGCGTGAGATTTTAAGGTATAAATTGAGTTTACCATCATTTTAAAGTTTAGCTATTACAATCTGTTATACAATGCTAGCTATTCCAAGGATCTGAATTCGTTCATTTAGCTTATCCCACTTTTATTAAGCACTGTGTATAACTTAGTTGTTTGTTGTTATTGTTATTGTTGTTGTTGTTTATGCAATCTTAATTATTTTAAGGATTTAAATCCAGGACCGCCCTTTAACTTATTTCAGTTTCATCGACAGAATTAGAATCGTCTTTATCTCTTTTATGTGTGAATTAATATTAACTTGCTAATAAAAATAACATATCCAAACATTAATTTTTTAATAGTGATATTTGTCTAATTCACCTGATTTTGAGATGAATTGAACAAAAGAAACGAATACTTAATTTGGATGACTATTACAGTTTAAATTAGTGTTTAGTATAGTATTTAATTTGAACTAAACTGACAGTTTAAACTAAGTTGAACTATCCAACTTAGAGTTCAAACCCCTCTTTTATTTCAACATTTCGAACTAACATTGAACAACAATTTTACTCCTATATATTTATATTTATAATTTAACACTATTATTTTATATTATTTTTAATTAAATAACTTCTTTTTATATATTTCATATTTATTCTTTAATTAAATAATTTTTTCATCTTTCAAACTAAAATTTTTAATACTAATCCAAACATAAATTCAGATTAAATATCATGTTTAAATTAATACTTTAACTATCCATCTAAATGTTAGTTTAGATTACTATTTAAATTATACAATTTAAATTTTTTTGTTTAAATTAACACAATTTAAACATACGAGAAGAAGATGCAGAGTGAATTGAGTGTGTGTCAAGGAAAGCAAACAGCAAATAAAAACACTTTTTTGACCATTAAAAAAAGACACCTTTGTTCTTTGACATCACATGGTTTGACCCAAAACCAGCTGTACATATGCAGGCTACAATAATTTTGGAGCAAAATTCATAGCCTTCTAAGATCCCACCGAAAAGTCTAACAAGTAACAACTTCAACCAAAATGATGCAATTTTTTACCGGCTTGTTTAAGCCAAGACGAAGGGCAACGAGAGAATAAATATGAGAAGCACATTTAATGAGGAGGCGGTGCAGTGCTCAAAGTGGAATTTGATCTGGAATTTTCTGGCATGACTTTCTAGAATTTGGGCTGCTTTTGCGCTTTAATCCTTTTATTAATGTTATTTTCCACATGGCCATTCTAAGCTTGTTTTCTTCATATAAGGTCTTGGTGAGTAGGGACACCAAATCCTCCTCTCTTTTTTTAATAGTGTGCAAATGGCTGTTTTAGTGTCAAAGAGAATATTCTATTTGAAGCCAACAAAAAAAATAATAATAAACAATCTCTTGTATAAAAAATAATTAATGAAGGAAAGGGGAAGGTCTAAAGCTACTTTCTACCAAAAGTGTGATTGGAACATCTAATTTGTTTGGTACAAAATAATACACCAATAGGCCCTAGATTTTTTTTTTTTTCTTTCAAAGTAAAAAAATGCGAGTTGAAAGATGTAGTGACTTTACCAAGTGACCTTCTAACTTTTAGGTTAAATTTCAAAACTTAAAGAAACTCGAGTTAAAACAATCAAGTAAAAGAAATCATAATTAAAAGTTACTGATGTGGATACGTTAAGACGTGTTTTTATGGTTGTAATAGAGGAATACCTCATGTAGAGTGTTGAATGAAAACTTTTTGGAAAGATATAAGACAAATTTACATGCAAAATTTATACGGATAAATTACTAAACTTCGATGGTTAAAGAAATGCCTAACGGTATATCCACACCCGACACTTCCATAAGGTGAAAAGTTCAAATCTCTTTTCAACTTTTATAGATAGTAAGCTTTCAATTTACCCGTCTCTTTGCAGGTTAGCGGGAGTCTATAGCATTTGGGGAGTGTGGATTCAACATATTTAGTTAAAATCATTGTAGCATGCAAAAGTTTCGTATTATTTTTCGTAAGGTGTTAAAATTGAGATTGTCAAATACACTATTAGTATTTGTTTTAGTTTTATGCCCTTCTTAATAAAAATTTTAAAATGACTTGATAAAATTACCTGTATATACAACATATTTTGATGCCTTAAGTAAGATTTTACTTCTTCCACCCCCAGAATTCGAGCAAGCTCCTTTGTGGTCAGTCATGCAATGAGCTGCGAGTTCCACATGTGCTACTTTCCTCTCTCTCGAATTCTTTTAGGGTTTTCATTTTCCATTTTATTCTTTTTGTTTTTGTCTAGCAGAGCCAAACGAAGAGTGAAGATCATAGGAGCCTTTTTGGGCATGATCCTCTAGTGTCGCTCTAATGCTCAACTGGTGATCACTCTCGAAGAAAGCAACAACAATATGGTAGAGTAGATTATTGATGGTAATTTAGTAGATTATTAGTTCGAGGGCTGGCGTCACTGACAGTTATAGGTCTCTGTTGTTTTTGACGATATCATCTAGGAGAATACTGATGATAATCTAGTAGGTCGCTCGAGCATTGGTGATTAGCGGAAGAAATTTTGCAAAAACATGTTTTGTAAACCTGTTGTAGGTTCTCTCTAGGGGGGATTAGTCCCATTTGTGGGACAGAATTCTTACCCTTTCTCATTGAGAAGGAGCAGTACTTTATATTCTATTATATTTTTCATACTCTATGATAGCAAGTATATGTGTATTTGTGTGTATTTTAAAGTGCGAAAAAGGAAAGTATTGATCATATGTTATGTACATGAATTTTAGTTTGTCTTGCTATCTTTTATCGAGACATGTTCCATTCTTTATGGGCACTTGATGAAAAATCGTGAGAAATTAAATGGTTATGAAATTTCGTCTTTTGCTATGTAAGCCCAAAAAAAAAAAAAAAACAACATTATCACCTATTTAATAATTCAGAGAATATAAAATACGTTAAAAATGCGAAATCTTAACCCTTCACAATAAGACCAAAGTTTCCCGTGGTTTCCCACGTTTTCTTAGAAAGAACTCACCAGAGCAGACAAACAGCAGAATTGCTATTCTAACAACAAATATTGGTCATTCAATGTAGAACCAAGCCGGCCAAGGTGGACCTTACGGTGCTAGATGTGGAATTTTCCATGTCTGATTGCAGTACAAGACGTAACATCATTTTTAATACGTAGTGATATATGTCTGTGACACTTGGAATTCCACTTTTTGCTCTCTCTCTTGTCTTCTTTTTTTTTTTTTTTTCTCCCTTAATTGAATGCATAGGCCAATTGGAAATATGATCAATAACATATGATCAAGATAAAACATACCTGCACATTAGGTATTTTTTGATGTAATAGCAATCTGGGTCCACAGGCCAGTTCAATGTAGATATATGATATATCGATGTGAAAATGGTGACTTTCAAATTCAGGTTAAAAAAAAAAAAACCCTCAAATGTAAGTCGATATATTTAGTATAATCAAACTGTTTAAGTTGACCTTTTGGTCTAATCAATCTTTTCTCCGTGGCATATTTTATCCTTCCTTGCATGCAATTTGTTTGGATTAACTAAAGAGCTAGTAGCCTTTTGGAACATCTTTGCATGCAATGTCGTTGCCATTAATTAAAAAAGAATTTGACCAATAAAAAGGTAAATGGGTCTTTACCTTAAAAGGTAATCAACCATTGTAAACGACATTGTTTTCACATGAGGGTAAATTTCATGGATTTGTAAAACAATTATAAAAATAAAACAATCAAAAAAATCAGAACGAACCACAAAAAATACGCAAGCTAAAAATGTATTGTAGAATAACTAATAAATTTTGAAGAGTTGAGCGGTATGCTCGATTAAAAACAACCAATTCGAATCGGTTTTAATATAGTAATCTTTTCGTAGAATTTAATTTGTTTTTTAATTTTCGGTTTTAATAGGTTGTTTCCTTCCTATGGACTTCACGGTAAAGATGTACCTTAATTTTCACGCGAAGGTCCCTAGAAAGCAACGAATGCAGAAAACAGTGTGGAGAAAGTCCAATTTTTACCTTCGGGTCCTTAAAGACCTAAATTGACGTGCATTATATAGCGTAAGATTCTCTCTTGCTTTTTGCATGTCCAATCTGTATCCACCATTGTTCACTGAATTTCTGTAGATTAAGCCAAAAGGGAGAAGAATTTCATGAGTCTTCCAAAATTTACCCATCTCATCCGTCTCATCACAAAATTCAAAAACCCAAGAGGGGTATATTAGTCATTACATTCTATTTAAACCCTTTTGGATTTGTTGCTTAATTGTGCTTTAAACATTGGTTTAACACAACGGCTATCCATAACACAGACAGACACCCAACCCAAAAAAAAGACCTACTAAATTTTCTATCTAAAAGGGTGTTTGGCAATGGTTTTTATCACTCAGTTCTCATCACAAACTCAGTTATAAACAGTAAAAAGCTCTCACATATTACAATAACAATAAAAAAAATTATTACAGTATAAAACTCTCATATACTACAGTAAAAATAGTTCTCACCATCTTTTCAAACACCTATTTTGAAAAACAAAAATACTTTTTCTACTCTGAAAAGCAAAAATACTTTTTCTTTTTCTTTTTTCTCTTTTTTTTTTTTTTTTAATTCGTATCAACCGTCAAATTGATTAATTTCACGTTGACAGAACCTGACTCGCCGGAGGAGTGTCGTTTGTCGCCGGAGAAAGATCAATCTCAATGAGATTATCTTCTTCAACGTGAAAATCCATTAATCCTCTCTTGTTATTGTTGTTTTTATTCCCATCCAAAGCAATCTCGATCAATCCTTCTCTGTCCTCCTCCTCCCACTGGATCCCCAAACTCTCCGGCGAGTCCCAGAACCGGCCGGTCGCCGGGAACTCCCCATCGGAGTAGTCGTCCGACTCTTCCTCCTCCGATTCCGGATAATAACGAGATAACGACGCGTACCTTTCAATCAGATCTTCATCTTCTTCTTCGTCTTCTTCATCTTCTTCGTAAATAACCTCCAATGGAGCTCTCAAGTTCCAACTTTCGAAGAACGAGTCCTCAAAACTCGTTTTCCCGGACAAACACGTTTCGGGCTCGGAGTCCGTTTCGGATTCGTGGTCGACCGCCCAGTTGTGATCTTCTTCTTCTGGTTCACAAGAATGATTAGTTTCATTGCTGTTTTGATCAGCTTGTTGGCAAGTACTGGTTTTCTGATTTTCTTCTGCCGATTTTCTCTTGTTCTCGTCTTCATCTTCTTCTTCTTCTTCTTCTTCTTCTCGGCATTTCTGAGTTCCACCGAGACGGAGGAGAGAGAAGAGGAGAATTCCGGTGATGATGAGAACGGGAGAAGAGAGGATTCGGAGGAATTGGTGAGGGACGTATAACAGAATCAAGGCGTAGAGAGTGACAATGCTAGAGACCAAAGGGCTAGACGCGATTGACGATGACAAGACCCAAAACTTCATTATCATGGTTTTTCTTTCTTCTTTTTTTTTTTTTTTGTTGGTTAAGGTTTTTCTACAAAATTGAAGAATGAGAAAACCCAGAAATGGAATTCAAAATCCTAGTGAAGAAGATCATGGTTCTCTTCCATCACAGGAAAACAAAGCCAAACCATTAATGGCTCATTTGGGTGTGTGACTGAGTGGGGGAATGGGGAAAAGGGGAAGAAAAAAAAGAAGTCAAGCGTGGGATGGGACTTAAAAAAGGCTCAAGAGATTGAAGATAAAGATAGAGAGAGAGTGGAGAAGAGGGGATTAGATTTTACCTTTTAGATGTGTTTATTGGTTTGTGGGGTTTTGGGCTTTTGCGGTGCGTTAAGGGGTAAGAGGCATGGACTATTGGTGGTGCTTGTTGTCGTGATGTGGTCTGTGTCCAAATACTAATAGTGTGCATTTACCAAGGTCACCTTATTTTGTCCCCATTTAATCTGCAAATCAATCTTGAAGCTTGAAAGGTCTTTAGGATATTTTGAAAAAAAGGTGAAAAAAAATTTGAAATTAAGCAAATAAATTTTTTTTTTTTACACTAAAAAAAGCTTTTTTTGAGTATTGAAACTACTTCAGTTTTTTTTAAAAAAAAGAGAAAAATGACTGTATCGAGAAAAAGGACCTAATCAGAGTAAAAACAAAAAAAAAAACTACAACTGTTTTGATGTCTAAAAATAATAAAAAAAAAGATTATTGACCAAATAAAATTTTTTTAAAAAATCATTTTTCAAAAAGCTCCCATTCCATGTCACTCGTAGCTACCACCAATGTAATCAGTGCATTAATAAGGATACATTTTCTGTTTCCCTGCCTTTAGGATCCCTCCTTGATCAATATGTTGCGCAGGGTTATGAATATGTGAAGGGAATGAAAATTAACAGAATTTTTTAGTAGAATTATGTCAAAATAATGAAGAAAATAGGAGCGAGGTGACATCAATATTTTTTTTTTTGCAAGAAAAAATTATATTCATTTACAATTTTGCTAAAAAAAAATTATCCCACACTCATTAGAACACCATATTCATAATCTACTTAGACAATCAGTACATATTTTCGTCAACAATTCTCAATATTTTCCTAACTTCTGTTAAATACACTGCTAACTATTTCAGCAGACTACATGCAAACGCAACGAATCAATCCAACTTGTGTCTAGCCCTTCCCGTTTGAGGCTTTTGGCTAGTCACATTTTCCCAAGAACAAAATTCAACCATCCCTTACAATTTTTGCCAATGTTCAACATTCAACCAAAAAAAAAAAAAAAGGTTAATTAGTCAACCTCTTCTTTCTTGTTGGGATAGCGGGTGTTGGCCATTAATCTCTGTATCCACTTTTTGTGTGTGTGTCATATATTTATAGTACTCTGCTATACTCTTACACTCATTCAAGTGCAAATAGAAATAATAGAACATGTTCTTATTTAAAAATTTTTAAAGTTGTGGATGGTACCCCATATCACGTTTATGTAGCTTCCATCAATGAACTCCCAATAATTCCAACTTCCTCGTTAATTTTGCTATCTTATTTGTCATCAGTTAACAACGTACTTGCCACAGAAGCAGCAATGTCTCAATATGCATATAGTAAAAAACTTGGCTTCATATCTCATTCCTTAACTATGCTACAAAATTACAACTGGTGACATTGGAATTGATCATGTGGACGTGTACAGAAGATCTTTGGTTCCATTATTGAGTTAGCTGTTACGTGTTGCAAGCAAACCCTACCACCGGTCAATCTTTTACAAGAAAAAAGGAGTGTTGCTTGTACATTTACATGTCTACATGCATAGATACAGTGTATAGATCAATGCGGGTCCTCTCAGGAAAGTCTAATGGCATTGTGGTTCATGATAATTGTTTATCTGATATTCAAAAGGCATATTTTACCTTGTATACTATATGATAAGAATATTAATGAACATTCTCTCAAGAGAGAGAGAGAGAGAGAGAGAGAGAGAGAGAGAGAGTATAAATGAAAGATCACAAAATACTAGCTTGCTGTCAATTGATTAAAGTTTACTGCTGGCTATAAGTAAAAGAGTGATGGAATCGCCATGTATAAGAGATCAATATTTTTGGTATTTCTAGAATTAATTATGAAACTTCTGTTTATCAGAATACAAAACGGGTTGTTGCCTTTGAAGGATCTTTAAGCACATACATACAAACAGGTGTCAATCAAAGGACTTGGCAGTATTAATTTAGAACCCTTCTTTGCTTTAATTTTCATACTAGCTGCTAACTCTAGGTTTAGAGAAATCATCTTTGTCTACCATTCTCATCAAATGTACATCGTCCCGATATTCCCCTTTTTTTTTCTTCGTTTTGCTTGGAATATAACGCGTTTAACTCTCATTCATGCATTTTTATTCAGCCCAAACATGATCTTGATTGGAAGTTGGAACTTGGAATTGCCACTAGCTAGATTCATGAACAAGTTTGAGTAGGGTCTATAAAACAGAGTAAAGCAAAATACATAGACACTATTGTAATTTTGAGATTAAACAAGGTTTATGTTAGACACTATTGTAATTTTGAGATTAAACAAGGTTTATGTTAGAAAATAAATGAAAAATAGGCAATAGAAAATGAAGAACAAAGAACACATGGATTTACATAGAAAACCCTAGACGGAAAAAAAAGCACGGGCGGAAGAAAAGCAAAATCATTGTATCTTGAAAATTAATATAAAAGGAGGAGTTGAAATAATACATATATATAGTAGTATAACCTTAATACAATAGGACCATACCATACCACGGGGCCGAAGCTCACAAATCCTAAAATATTCCCATAATTATAATTTTACTACAAATGTCGCATCGTAAACTTTTCGGATCGAACCAAACAAAATTCAAATCGCCATACTCTAACAGTTTATTTAACGATGGACCTAAACTATCATCTAATGTAAAAAAACATGACAACGTGGAGTTTTAATTTTCATGTTTTGAAAATCTGTATGAGACATTAGAAGATGGTTTTATATAAAAAAAAAATCCTCTCCTAATATATACGACCGTTGTTAAATATGGTACACATTGAGGATACCAAATTTAATGATTAATCTTTTGATAATGTTTTCTTACTGTAATTGTTCTCCTATTTGAACTAGTGAGATGAGATTATTTGAACTAGACATGTTATACATATTGTTTTCAATACATAGTATATTGTAGGACTTAAAATTATTATTAAGGGTATCATATTCTCCCTATGACAATACAATGTATTACAAAAGATGAGCAATTTTTTATTTACCTGCCTAATGAAAAGATTATGAAATAACAGAAAGATTAATGTTTATTTCATGAGTGCATATAAATCTTGCTGACCAATCTCTAAGCTAGAGCCAGCGGTGAAACATATTGGACTTGTGAGTGGCAATTAAACGCTTTGAGGTAGCTAATTAACCCCATCACATACATGGTATGACGAAGTTAGACGAGAGTGTTTAAGAAGTAAATAAGAATTTAAAGTTAAGATTTAAATATTATAATATATAAAAATTTTATATTATAATAATTAAAACTTTAAAATCAAAACTTGGTTTTCCAATTTGATTCGTCATTTGGTATTTCCACTCTGATTTGTCATGCAGGTGGAAGAGGTAAAGTTTACAGGCTTTTTGTTAAAAGAAAGAGCCAATCGCACAAAAAAGAGAACAGCAGATGGAAAATACAGTCAGGGTACTACTAGCCAACTAGTCTTTTTATCTTATTTTATTTTATTTTATTTTATTGATATAAAATGTGGATTGAGAGGTTGAGAGTTTTTTCTTTCTCTCTCTTGCCAACCTTGTGCAATTAGTCAATTATGATGAGGCATCTGATGGGGGCCTACCATTATATCCTAATTTTGCTTGAATTCAATTCAAAGAAAGAAAACAGAATTCATGATTGGATGCGAAGGAGCAATATGACGTTTAATCGAAAGTTATCTCCACGACAGTCTTTATGCCTCCATGGGTTAAAGCACAACATTTTATCTTTGTTTTTGAGCTGGAGAGGGAGAGGGAGAGAGAGAGAGAGAGAGAGAGAGAGCATATCCCATAGTCAAAGTGGCTTGTCCATTGGTGGCTTTGCAGGGCGATACTCAGCTTTTAGCAATTATTTCAAAATAAGCAATTACATCCTATATATAATTGGAAAAAACTGTTGGTGAATTTTGGGAGCAAATAGAGAGAATGGAGATTTAAATTTTTTTTAAAAATAAGAATGTATTTGAAGCATATATAAAATATTTTTTTAAAGGTTTTATTTATTCTCATTTAATTAAGTTTGTTAGAGGGTTTTGTGGCAAATTACCCTCAAAATATAACAAATACTTAAACATTATATTTAGTAAAAATATGATGTTTTAGAGCAATATATGATTCTGTAATAATTCTAGAGTTTTTACAAAAGATAGGGATGTCATTTGAGGAATAATCACAATCGAATCAATTTATATAATCTTTATAAAAGATACCTCATCAAATGTGAAAGTATCTCTTTATTCATAAAGGTGTCTATTCGTATATCTATACATCTATTACAACAGATGTGTCTATTGCTTATTAATGTTTAGGTTTGTATAGATAAAACAAATGAATACACTGATTTGGAACAACTCAAAAGACACAAAATATCATCGCATATTAGCTCAAGGGAGTGCCATGGTGACAACTTTTTGGCGCCACAGCTCTAGGTGCAGGGCACCAAAATTACTCATAAGAGCAATTCGGTGCCGCAGCACCCAAAACCCGGCACTACAACGCTCGATGGCGCCTATAACTTAGTGCCATGATTTTGAGCTCTTTGCCTTTTTTCGTCTGTTGATTGCATGTTTTGGTGCCACGATCTCAATTTTTGAGTACCGCAGCACCCCATGCTGATTAAAAAACATATTAAAAATGTATTTTTCACTCCTTCTAAGATCTTAAACATGTTAAAGATATATATTACAATCTCTTCAACAAAAACTATATCTAATATTCTGTATAATCATTTTTTTTATACATGCTTGTATAATCTTGTACGTAATACACATACGCTTCATTTGCAAGATGTATTAGCTTTAATGGTTATTGTTATAGTGACACTAACACAATTCACAATTATACATAAACCAAACACACAAAGACACCGAAATTTTCCCAAGG
>CAMOHE010007245.1:3408-47691 GCA_946598075.1 Artocarpus hirsutus
CACACACACACACACACACACACACACACACACACACACATTAAAAAATAGGGTTATTACTACAAAATGAAAAAAAAAAAAAATTGACCCCACGTCATAACCCATAAAAGAAACGGCGCTAAGATATGCAATGTCTATAATTATAACATTGGCAAAAAAAACCCCCCTAAAGTCACTCCCATCCTCAAAACTCATCTCTCTCCTCCCCATTTCGCTAGCAACCATCATTCTTCTCTCTCTTTTCTTTTCCACACAATTTCCTCCTTCCTTTAGAGAGGAACATTGGAAGCAATTAGGTCTCAGCTACACCATCCATAGCTCCTTCTCCGTATCCTCTCTCTCTCTCTCTCTCTCCCTCTCTCAAATACGCACTCTTTCTTTCATCATGGCTCTCCCTCACCTCCTCCTCTTCCTCCTCCTCCTCTCCGCTGGCCCCTTTGCGGCGGAGTCTAAACTCGCCCTCGACTACTACAACAAGACGTGCCCGGACTTCGAGAAGACGATCCGGGACATCGTGACGCAGAAGCAGATATCAAACCCGACGACGGCGGCAGCGACGCTCCGGCTCTTCTTCCATGACTGCATGGTAGATGGATGCGACGCCTCCGTGTTCATATCCTCTAACCACGTAAATCGCCACCCGGAGAGAGACTCCGAGCTTAACCTTAACCTCCCAGGTGACGCATTCGACGTCGTCGTTCGGGCGAAAACCGCCCTCGAGCTCACCTGCCCCGGCATCGTCTCCTGCGCCGACATCCTCGCTCAGACCACGAGGGACCTCATCACCATGGTTGGTGGTCCCTTCTACGAGGTACGTCAATTTTTCAAACATATATATGTTCAACAAAAATGTCTTAACGACACCTAAATGAAAAAGAAAAAATGAAAAAAAAAGGTTATTTATATGAAAAAAGATTAATTTTTTTATATAGAATTTTTGAAAAAAAAAATATTTCATGAATAACATTGGTTTTATTTTTTTATTAAATATTTCAAACTTTTAGTAATTACAGTAATTATCACGAACTATTATTCTGCAACTGATAATAATTATTTTTCAGTAATTTCAATAATTATTTTTTTTCATTTTTGTACAAATAATAACAATTATTGGTTAATAAAATAGTTATTGTAATGAAAGTTAAATAAAAGAAAATAATGAAATTGTATTTCTACCATGCATAGTGTACTTTTAATTTATACGTGGGTCTTAAAATTGTGCTTGAAATGGTAATATATATGATTGTTTCTTGTGGCACACACTCAAAACACTATTATATCACAAATTTTGAACTAATATATGTAAAAGTTTTGCATGGTTTTACATGAAGTTTTTCCTTGAATGAATAAGTACCAGTGGTAAGGAGTACATCAGTAATAACCAATTTTGGTTTGCAGTTTTGAATTAGTATGATTTTAAACTTTTAGGATTTAAACAGAAACTTTAGATATATGCCACAAATAGGAAGCTTGGATTGAAATTTATCACAACAAAAAAACTGTTTGTCACAAATAGGAAGCTTGTCACAATAAATTTGCCACATCAATTTATTTACTATATTTTCCAACTTATCCTCTCCCTTAAGACACAATTCTATTTCTCGCGTTAGATAGATAAATATTGAAAAAAAACCTAGACTAATTTGAGGTATTATAGTCTATACAATCACTCTTTTTTAAACTATTGTGGCAAAAATTATAAGAGTTTTTTTTTTAGTTGTGACAAAATTTAATCCACATTAAAAATTAGTGACATTCCTCCTAATTATCACGATTTAAACTGCAACCCAAACAAGTGTTTGAAAATTTAAAGATCAAAAGAAGAAATAAAACATCATATTTGGGAACTTATTTTTGGATAGTTGGAGAGTTGTGAAGAAATTAAAAAATAAAAAATAAAAAAAATAAAAAAAAACGCTAGCATGTAAGTCGAGCAAGCGACCGTTTTAGGATTTGGTTGGCGCTAGGCCGCATCAAGTTCTGGCCTGGTCGGCAGAACATCTCCTCGGGAAATATTTGGCAATGATCAATAAAGCTGAGTGAGGCATCCTTGGCCAAGATCTTCTCGGACACTCTCTTCGAGAAGCATGCTCGGCTGACATGTCCAAGATGCTTAAAACTATGTAAACTTAAGGGAAGATAAGTTTTTTAAAACTGATTTTGAATAGAATTAGACATCGCATCAAAATTTAGAACCATCTCAGTCAATGTACATCTCTAAACCAATCTAAACCAGATTCATAGGTTTAAACTGCATGAACCTAGAGGCCAAATGCTCCTGTGTATGAGGGTCAATAGACTCGGATGTTAAAGATCAAATATTATTTGTGTTAAATCATCCCTGATTCTAATTTATGCCCAACAAAACTATAGTACTAATTCATTGAATACTACTTATCATTTTTCCAAGTTATGGGCCTAAGACACATGTACACGTATTTTTTATAACACGACTCAAGGAGACATGTTCTACTTTAAAGTTATGTCCACAACTTTTTTACAGCAGTCTTTTGCAAATGAACTAATTCTAATCTAAATTACTGCAGGTGAGACTTGGACGCAAGGACGGCTTCGTCTCCGAAGCTTCCCGGGTGATCGGACACATTCCAACTGTGGGCCACACCATAGACGAGCTTATCAAAATGTTCCAGAGCAAGGGCTTCACCGTCGACGAAATGGTCGCCCTTTCCGGCAGCCACACGATTGGATTCTCCCACTGCAAGGAGTTCGCCAACCGCCTCTTCCACTACAACAAGACCACCCCGACCGACCCCGACATCCACCCGAAGTTCGCCGCCGCTCTGCGTAAGATGTGCGCAAACTACACGGTCGACAAGAGCATGGCAGCATTCAACGACGTCATGACGCCGGGGAAGTTCGACAACATGTACTTCCAGAACCTCCAGAGAGGGCTAGGGCTGCTGACTACCGACAACTTGCTTGCCAAGGACCCGAGGACGAGGGCGTTGGTCGACCGGTTCGCTGCGGACCAGAAGCTCTTCTTTGACGCCTTCGCTCACGCCATGGAGAAGATGAGCGTGCTTGACATCAAGACTGGACCCAAAGGAGAGGTCAGGCGTAGGTGCGATACTTTCAATTCGATTCGGACTTAGACGAGAATGAAAGAAGAAGAACAACAACCAGAAAGAAAACAGATTTGGTTTTTTTGTTTGCGGTTGTTTGTGATGATCTTGCGTTTATATATGTTGCTCGTTTGAATTGATATATAGTCTTGCTCAAAAAAATTTCATTTTTTCTGTCTGTTTTCTTTTGTTTGTGGATCAAATTATTTCGAAGGAACGAGATTATAAGGTGCTCGTTTGCAGAACCATTTGGACTTTTTTTGGTAATCAACGATTTGGACCTTTTGGCTAATAAGAAACGCAATTCAAACCCGACGATAATTTAAATTATGGGAAAACCTAACCTGATATTTAAATATCTTAAAAATTTGAACTGAAAAGAAAAAATTAAAAAAAGTCGCATTCTATGAAGTTATTTATTTAGGATTTTTAATGCCAAGTATTTTTATTTATTATTTAGAATTTTTAATCCTCAAAATATGTTAAATTTGATTGATGCTCGATACTATCAAGCATGCTTCTAAGACAAACTCCTATAAATTGTTTGTACACTGGCTCACCCAAACTTATAAAATCCACGCCAGGTGAAAGTCTGCGAGGTTTTATGCTTGATCAATGGAGTTTTGCCACACTGTTTTAAAACAAGTTGATTGATGCTTTGTATTGTGTTACATTTTTTTAGTAAATAACCTCCATTAAAACCCCTTCAAAAAATAGCACCTTTATAATTTTTTTCCATTTATTTTCCTTCACTCTTAATTGAAAAAGACTAAATTGTCCTAGTGACCACAAGTTCAAATCGTTCCAACTAGTAAAATCGTTCAGACTGGTCAAAATTTTTAGACCAGTGGCAGCAGTCCAAATGGTCCACACATTGTTGTTCATCATTTTCTTTGAAAATTCACATTACACAGGTCAAAAAACCGTAAAATAGCACGAACCTTGTTTTTTTTTTTTTTCTCAAATAAAACAGGAAAATTGCAATAAATACACCAGCTATTGATACTAAAAATATTAGAAATTAATAGACTACATTTACTTTAAATTATTTCGTTTTCCATTCTTACCATTTTATTGCTTATTTTCTTCTCAACCTCTCTTCATCTCCCCTTTTCTCTCATCTTTCCCAGGTAGATCTCCTTATCTCCCTCTTCATTTTTCCCTCACGTGGATAGTAAAACACTACTACAAATAGGGCCTTTAGCGACGACACTATCAGTGACAACATATGTCATTACTAATAATAAGGTATTTGCAAAGACAAGTCATTGCAAATGACAGAAATTTATTTACCTCAAACATGACATTGCAAAAGTTACTAGCGACGACATACCATCAGAAATAAATTAGAAAAATGTTCTTCAACATTTGCGACGACATATCCTTGCAACTACTAATGGCACCAAAAAGCAATCTAGTGCAAGTATTTTCTACGCCAATTCGTAGGTATTTGTGTCTCACAAACACGGTTAGAGTGCAGCTGACGCTGACTAGTTAGAGCTATTTATTCTAAGAGTATTTATGACAGCATATTTCGTCATAAAATATGTGAAATTTTAGTATTTTGGTCAAAAATTTGGTGGTGTGTTTGGCTGTTTTTGAAAAAATATTTGTGACAACTTTTGAAAATTATTGTTGCAAAGGTGGTTCCAAAACCATCTTTATTTTTTTTACTAGCAAAATTAGAAAGGCATCATTTTGGTAAAGAATTTGCAACGACGTTTTATGTTTTTGCAACGACAATTATTGTCGCAAAAAGTTCTACGTATAACCATATCGCAAAACCCTCTTTTCCTATTTTTCTCAACTTTTTCTCTCCTTTTCTATGATTCTCTCTTCTCCCCCGACCTTTACGCCTCTCAAATCCTTCAAATAACCTATTTTCTTTCACAAACAAGTAAGATTCTCTAAATTCCCCTATAAAATTCCCAAAAAACGCCAAAATTCCAAAAAAAAACCTTTTCCTCCAGTTTTCTTCCCACTGCCGCTGCCTCCGCTATCGTTGTATTTGCCGTCATTTGTTACCATTGTTGTGTTTCTACCACCCCTTGAATTTCCAACCCTCGGTTTAGCTGGTTTTGGATTGTGTAAGTTTTTAGTTTTTTATTATTGAAAATTGTTGAAAAATATTGAGAAATTTATGTAATGTTGATTAATTTGTGTAATGTGATTGTCTTATATTGAGAAATTTCTATAATGTTGAGAAATTTGGATTGTGATTTTGGTGATATAAGGTGGTATGATTATGATTATGTTGTTATAATGCTTATGGGTTTTAATTTATGATTTTGTTTATTGTGTTTGTTGATTTAGGTGATTTTGATAATAAAAAGGTTTTTTGTTGGGTATTAGATTGGGTTATATTTTTTGCTATTGTGATGGTTATTATTGAATTGGATGTTCTTTGTTGCTGTGATAGTTGTAATTGATATAAAAAAGCTTATGAGATGTTGTTGGTAAAATTTTCTCTTAGAATTTTTAGTATGATTAAGTTGCTGTTGTTGTTTAAGTTGTTGATTAAGTTAGTTTGAATTTTTATCTTGTTGGTCCAATTTTTATTATTGATGTAACTTAGTGGGTGTTTGGCTAGTAGTGAAAATCATTAGTCGGAACTGTTTTTACTGCAGCATGTGAGAGCTTTATACTGTAGCAATTTTTTCCTTTTTACTGTAGCATGTAAGAGCTTTACGCTGTTCATTACTGAGTTTGTGGTTCACACCACCCTTAGCCAAACACCACCTTAGTTTATAAGTTGTTTAAATTCTTATAATCTTGAAGTTATTAAAAAAAGTTATTTCCTAAAAAAAAATTTAATTAATTGCAATATGTTATATGATTTAAAAATATTATATTATTACAAAATGATTTAAAAGTTAATTACAATATTTTAATTAACCAATTAATTGAAGTAGATCATATGATTTAAAAAAAATGGACATAATTTAGTTAATAAACTATTAAATGATATTATTTGATTAAAAATAGTAAAATAACAATATAATAAAAATAAAAATAAATTAATATGAGTTATGAAAAAGAAATAAATTTCCCCTACAAAAGAAATAAAATTTTAAAAAAATAATTAACAAATATAAATATATTATTTACTAATAGAAAAGAAACTAAAAAATAAAATAAAAAAATTTAATTAACAAATATAAATATTTTATTTACAAATAGGAAAGAAACTAAAAAAAGAAAAGAAATAAATTTTTTTAAAAAATTAATTAACAAATATAAATATATTTTTTACAAATAGAAAAGAAAGAAAATAGAAAATAAATCAAATTTAAAAAATTAATTAACAAATATAAATATATTATTTACAAATAGAAAAGGAACTTGAAAAAATGAAAAGAGATATAATTTTTCCTTAGAATTAATTAACAACTCTAAAATAAAATTTTATAATATATTATTTTAATTAACAAATAATCGATTTGAAAAAATAAATTTAAATTTAAATTATATGAAAAAGTTGGACATAAGATTGTCATAAAATTTGATAAGATTTTATTAATTTAATACTAAATTTGTGCTTTTTTTCTAACTTATTTTGATATATATGTACCTAACTACGTAGTCACAAGAACAACATGTATGGATACACATTTATGTTTTCATTTTACACGTACATGCATGAATTAACATTAGACCCATTCGAGGATCATTATAGAGTAATCGATGTTTGAATTATCCCATTTGGACAGTTTGATATTTTAATTTATCTGTTTATCATTTAATTTCACTCGTACCTCTGGTAGAAGTTTCGGTACATCTTTCTTTGTTCTCCAGGCTTGTGCTTAGCATACTTAGGGGAACTAAAAGGAGATGGTGAAATTTCTACAAGAAAAAAGGGCATTATGGGATAAGTGACATAATGCAAAATTACAATATTGAATGGGATAGAACCTCATCCTGTAAGTTTGGAATAAAAGTGGTGTCTAGAATTTCATGCATACATACATTGACTCTAATATGCTGGGAAAGGAGGATGAAACTTTATAGAAGTATATTGATGTGGAAGGTGTTGATTCTGAAGACAATGATGGCATAAATGATGTGGCAGGAGCGTAGACATGAGCAATGACAATGTATAGAAATTATGTATAAAAAAAAACAAACATAAATGTATTTATATAATTCCTTCAATATGACATTAAACTAATTTAATTTGTTAACAGGCATTCGTGTCTAGTTCAGTCGCTACTTGTGCTAGCTTATCAGGGGGAGCACAACCTCCACCACATCGATATAGACTTCCTTCGCACTATCAATCAGGTATGCTTAAAACCTGATTATGAAATTATTAAATTTATTTAGTCAATATTACATAATAAGTAAATATGATATTAAACTTCATTATCACAAACAATGTTGATTGATCTTTATATCATCGGATGCTGCACCTCAACGACGTACAGTTCGAGGTAAGGCAAAGAGTCAAAAAATTGCGGTAATCATTACAAATGAGGGAAAGATCAAAGTCAAATTTGACGAGGAACACTTAGACAGCAATTGGAAAGCCCGATTCCTGGTTTGAGAGTATGATTGACATTCACACCACAGATATATGTGAGCCATTTCACGATGCTTAGAAAGATGTAAAAGCTCAGCACAAGAGATCCATACCTTCTGATATTCATCTAAATTCATTTTATACATCTTCCCTAAAGTTAAAGCTAATAAAACTACTTAACATGAATGTGTTACAGGAATGGTTTAACATTGATTACAGCTACAAGGACGATATCCTCCATATTGTAGTCGATAAAGAGGCAGCAAAATGCTGTAAGGACTAGGAAAATGACCTATACGACTACTTCAAATGAATTGGTGGGGCAAAAAACGAGTGTATAATTAGAGCCAACCCCACCCAACCTCAGGAATCTGGATCATTAGGGCCCTTGCTACGATAGGTTCATATCCCTAAAGTTTCAAGTAATTTTACATCTTCTAAGTTGGTGATTGATTAAATATACTAATTTCAATTTTACTAATGCTGAATATAATTATAAATAAAAAAAGTTAGAAACAAATAAAAATAATAGTGGCAACTAGAAGTGGTCAAGCTTACGTGGTCGGATGTCATATACACAGCATCATAAGAAGATGTTTAGTACCTTTTTTTAATTACTATTTATTGTAAAAGTGAATTTTGATAATCAAATATACAATTTTAAACATATTCAAATTATTGGATAGACCAACACGATGACCTAGCAACTGATGTCTGCCATAAATAACTAGGGCGAGATGCATGATCACGGGGCCACCTGGGTTAACCCTAAAGCTGAGCAGGCTTTTTTAAGTATTTTTATTTTTATATTATCTTATGTTATTCAAATTCATTTGTGTATTCATAATGTTTGTTTATTGTTATTTGTGTCGAATAAGATGAAGGGGGAGAGATCAACCCGAAGGACACAGTTTGCTTTCGATTCATTTTTGCAAGCCGTTAATGAGGAGGGAATTTTGGAACAGGTTCTTGGTACACATAGAGGAGAAAAGATTAGAGTAAGCCTCACATTCTCGAAGAATATTTACTTTGGTGCTTCTTTATTCTCTGGCTCCCAATCGAACGGAACATCTTTGGCGCATGTTAACTAGCACATAGAAGAATTTTTTCGAAGATCATACAAGCAAAACTTGCAAATGTACAAGAACCAGAAGAAGATAATGGACTTGCTGTCTCAGTTGCACTATAATGTCCAATTCTCGCCCCTAACTTATCATTAACCTTATGTACCTCTAAGTCCTACATCTCTTTCAAATGTTACTAATGATAATAATGATGACGCCAATGATGCTGTAAATATAAAGGATTAGATTGTATTTTCTTTTTATTTGTCTATTGTTTAATATTTTCACACATTATGTTGATTTTATTATATTAATGAAACAATTTGTTATCATTTGTGTTTTTTAATATTAATTAATTTTTATTATTATAATTTAAATTAATTATAAAAAATCTATTAAAAATAACAAATTAAAAATTTAATACAAATTATTGAAAAGTTTTAATTTAATTAAAATCTATTAATAAAAATAACAAATTAAAAATCTATTAATGAATAGCTAACTATTCATGACAATGCATGTCATCGCAAAACATTTATTTGTGATGACTTTTTGATTTTTGCAACAACTTTTTTTCATCGTTAAAGACCTACTTTGTAGTAATGAAGGGGCTAGATGTGCAAGTCTCGTTGGAGTGAAGCGAAGGTGTCAAAAGAGCAGCAACAGATTAGGTTTCATCAAAATCGTAGAGGGGTCACCATTGCGGGAGGGAGTAGCTCTTGCTGGAGTCGTACGGAGGTCGTCATCACCCGAGGGAACACGTCTTTGCCATAATAGTGTAAAGGAGGAGATCTTATCGAAGGCGTGTACATATCGTCGCTGCCTGATGAATTAGGTCTCATCAGAGTCGCGCAAGGGTCACCAGCGCATGAGGGACAAGTCTTGTCGTAGTTGTGCGAAGGAGGAGATCTCGTCGGAGCTATGTGGAGATCACCGCCGTTCGATGGATTAGGTCTCATCAGAGTTGCAAAGACATCGACATTCTAGAGAACTTCACTTTTGTTTGGAAGAAAAAAAGAAGGAAAGAGAGAAAAAAAAAAAAAAAAGGAGGAATAGAGAGATTTTTGCTAATTTGGAATATTTTAGGTAATTTTTCTATTAGTAAATTCAATAATAACACTTAAATGCTATTTACTAACTTAATAAAAGTTTTGGTCTATATGTTTTTATTCCAATCTGATTTTGGTTTAAATCCCTTATTCTGAAATAGAACACTTAAATATGAAGGCCCAATCTTCAAACAACAATTCAAAAAAATAAAAGAAAAAAGATTTGAGATTAAATTACTAAGTTTTAGGGATTTGATAAACTTTAATCAAGCTTTAATGGGGATGGACACCGAATTATGTAGACGATGTAGAGGTAGCACCGATGGGGCATTTTTGACATTGTTTCAAACTTCTAGGGTATTCAATGAAGTGTTTTAATTGAAATTCAAAAGACGAGGCATTCATTATAAATATAGTCCAATCTTAAAATGTATGATCTAGTGGCTTAAACGAGGGTACCAATCCTACATGTACATTCCAACAAAGTTGTTGAAAGCTTGTTTCTCCAAGAAGAGTGGAGTTCCGCACCAAGGCTCAAGCCATGTTTCTCCGAGAAGTTCAGTAATCGAAAGCTTCTCGAGAGACATGGTTCAAAACGGTGCATCCAAGGATGCAAATATCGGCAAAATATCAAAAATTTCGGTAGAAATTTTAGTTTTTTGTTTTGTGATGGTCGTGCATGGAAGTGTATATTATGACAGAGGATCATTTTTTTTCTTTTTAACTTGGAACCTAAAAATGGATCATCAGTGAGGAAGAAAAAAACAAATTTGTATGATTATATTTTTCTTTGTGATTTTATGATTTTTTTAAACTAGATTTTATAATATGATTTTCGAGTATAGAAGTTTGTAGATTTTATTCTTAAATTAACACGTACTCTTTTTTCATTTGAACTTGAGTCTCACTGATAAAATTTGCAATTTTTTCTGTCTTTGTTGTCTTTAATTTATTTAGTAGCAGAACAGAGTCAAAAAAATTAATAAGAGGAGGCAAAGTATATACTAAATATTATCAAGAAAAATTAAGTGACTGAGATATAGAATTTTATTTTTTCAGCTTAGGTTGGAGGGTGGAGAGATTGCAAATATAATTTTTATAACATTTTATATACAACATTAAAAAAAAAGTTCAAGGAGCAATCGCTCACTCTCGCCTATGTCATCGATAGCAAAAGGAATCAAGGGAAAGTATTGTATAGTTTTCTAGGAAATAACTTGATTTTATTTTATGAAATTTGCTTTGATTGATGATAGTGCTCATTATAAGTGAAATTTGTGCCCTACACCTCTTCTTCTTTTTACTTAAATTTTGTTATGGCTGAAGTCTTTGTTTTCCCTCCCTTTCTTTATCATAAACTGTACCTTTCATTCCTAAGCCATGAACCTCCAAATCTCTAGCCTTTTGTTTGGCAAATCAGTTCGAACCAACTAGAATGAATCAGTCACAATGTAGTAAAGTCTCGTATGCTATAATATATAGCAAAAGGTTACCACAATAAAAAGCTCTCACATGCTACAGTTTTTTAAACAAAATTTTCCCTTCAAACTAATTCAAACACCCAAAAGGTTAAGCACCTCTAAGTCCCAAGAGACGCGTCTTCAACAGTTGCTCTATGCCCTTCTTCACGTCTTTGTGCCCATTCTTTGCACCCCTTATGCCCTAATAATTGACGTCTCAGCTTCCTAGTGCCTACATACGCATGCTTGAAATTGTCATCTCTATGCAATTATTCCATTGTTTTTATTTTCTCAGAAGATTAAAAAACGAAAAAAAATTTACAAGATTGGAATCTCCTATTAGAGCTCGTAGACAAACCCATGGGGAAGAAATGGCCAGCTGGATGGACAATTGAAGCTTTGGGCATTGGGGTGAGGTAAAGGGCTTGGTTTGGTAGCATCAGTGAAAGCAGTACTAAATATAGACTGTGAAGTTTTTTTTATTTAGATTGGTATAATTGGCTTCTAAGTATCTAAGAAAAAAAAACTAACGATAATTTTTGTAAAGAAAATTAAAGAAAAATATCAAAGAAGAATCTAGAATTTTTCTAGAAGACTGTCCACATTTTTAGAAGATTTTCTGAGATAAATTCAATTTCAAATCAGATTCAAAGATAATCTTATCTTGAGGAGTAAGTTTAAATTCAAGAAAAACTAGAAATTCGAATAAAAGTAGGATTTACTAAAGCTAGAGCTTGGACATGTTAAAGGATGTTTAAACAAAATAAATCTAATCAAGAGGTTCATTTTACGTGTTTTAGAATCTAAAAAAGCGTTTTAGAGGTAACGTCTATCCGAATTTCAAATCTATTGAAGATTCTGTTGCAACAGATAAGTCCAATAGTTTAAACTTAGGATAAACTTTCACTTCCTCTAAAAGGAAAACGGGTTTGAGACTTTTTCACAAGTTTGTAAAGGGCAAACAAGCATCAAGACAACAAGTATTTGTTCAAGTATTTTCGAGAGAAAGTACATCATTTTTTGAGAGAAAAATTTACAGTTTCGGAATAAAACGTTCCGCGACAAAGTTGAGTCTCATGAAGCAAAGATCAAAAGTGAATAGTGCTCATTGAATAAGGCCATAAGAAATACAGTAATATAAGCATTAACCACTACGATAGGGTCCTAAATTGAATAAGTTCAATTAATGCTTGTAAATGATTTATTCTTAATAGATTGTTTCACATCAAGTATGGGCCTGTAAATATAGGTTTATTAACCAAACCAACATAAAATTTATTCTGTTTTTTTATTTATTTTATAGGTCGGTAATTTTTAGTTAATTGAACTTTGATTAAAAATCTAATAATTTTCTAAAGCATATCTTTCATGGAACTTTCTCCGATGTCCTCTCAGAGGAACATTGTGACACTACCATCGGCAAACTTGTATGTGCAGATATGACATGTCAGTGTACTGGTGGTAAATCTTTAATATCTAAAGGCACTGTTCTAAATTAGGGGTAATTTTGTTATTATATAGGATGTGATGTCCTACTTTTGGATTAGGATTACATTTGAACAGATGTTATCGGGAAAGTTGCAAACTTTTATAAATTTTTGGGGATCTGGATCACATTTCAGTTCTCAACCAAAACAAAAATTTAGGCTGTTTGGTATTGTTATTTTTTAAACTTATAATATGTTCACAATTTACATGCTCTTTAAACTTTTAATTTTGATAAATTGCTTATTAAATTGATAAAAACATTCATAATATTTATATTTTTAAAGATCTTATTGATTTAAAACTGAATTAAAATATGCCTTCTAGTCTTTAATTTGATCCAAAGAGTTAAAGGATATGTGAGACCACCCTTACCAATGCTAGTTTGGAGAGAATTATGACATATCAAATCACACATAAGCTAAGGATGGTTTAATAGTATTTTCAAAATGATTTGCTTTGAAAAAATAAAAATTTTTTGAAATGGTGCTAAAAGAGCTTTTGAAAATTTTGCCTCAAAAACTTAGAAAACATTTTCGAATGGGCCCCATGTCATTCTTTGATTGAAGTTGCATCTTTTCTTCATCAGCCTCTCCTTCCCACGACACTTTCATTTTGGTGACCTCCAAATGCATGTAAGTTCATTAGCTCGTTTTGACCAAATTCACATGTGTGCTTCTTGTTCTATAGTTAATATGTTGAACCATTTTCCTAGTGTCTTCCACTTCCACAAATACTTTTGTTAGTATCAATACCAAACTACGTTTCTCACCCTTACCATGAGGATCCAATTCAAGCCAAATTACCCAAAGGTTTTTCTTTTTCCATTTTGGTATGATCAGAGAGAAAGACTGCTATTTATATTTGTTGGAACCCGCCCGAAACCCGCCCCGTTGCCATCAAGTTCATAATCGCCACATGTTCTATGAATTGTAATAACCAAAGGGATTCTGCAGAAAAGTCATGACAAGTAAAACGTGATGTAATAAAGAAATCAAATCAGGCAATAGTCATATGCATCACATGAAAAAAGAATAACAAGTTTTTCCAAATATGTGCCTAGTTACCGCACCGAAATCAAACAATATTTTATTTAGGAAATCTATGGCAGAATAATTAAGAAATCTTAGATTAGAATCATTGAAATGCAACACCAAAAGTCCGAAAGTGGTGGTATGCAAGTTAGAAGGAAAAGCACTAACTTCAGAATTAATTACTACCTGCATTACTAAAATGATTTTTCTTGTTGTTTCTCCTATGATTTGTGTATCTTTGAGGCAATTTCTTTGATATTAAAAAGATAAATCTGCATTTTCCAACAATACTACACACACTGTTTCATCTTAAAGTTGGAAGAAAATGCTATGTCTAATGCAACACCTTAATTTTCAGATAAACTAAGTTGTAATCAGCATAATTGAATTAAAAAGAAAGTTGATACGTTTTTCACCAAATTCACTTTGAGGGAGAACAACATATTAAAGTTTTTTTTCTTTTTTTTTTAAAAAAATTTTTAATGGACAAATTCAAGCTTCTGCACATCTTACAAACAATCTAAAATCTTGTGTCATTAAATTCTTGTGCTAGCAATTCTTGTTTTCTTGCTTTTAGGAAAAGAATCCAAGTAGACATGTTCTAACCAACTAACTTCAAATGCCAATCCATATGAATTTTAGTGAAGAACTATGGGATTTAAAATGGATTGTGTGATTTCAGTGCAAATTATATGATCAGTCGTGGTCGATAAGTCTTTCTCCCAGTCCTGTCCTACTACTATCAACAGCCCGCCTTGCACCAAAAAGGAAAATTGCTACAGCTTAAAAGATGAAAAAACAAGAGATCCCAATCTCATCCGGACTCGGGATGAACAACATTTTCTGGAGAAAATGCACCCTAGAATTAAGGCAGACTAATTAATAAAAAGAACGCTAACATTTACAGTGGTTCAACTAAGTGTCTTAGCAGTGATTTAATAAAGGACAGGAGTCATCACTCAAACCCTCTCTTATCTGGCTACCCCCTCCTTTCTTGATGCATTTGCGGCACATCTTACCATGTGTGTATAGAAGACAGTTGAGATCAAATTTGAGTTCATTCGGGATGCGTTGGTTGAGATGAAGGTAAGCCTTGTTCCTGTCCGCCGCAGCGGGTAACCAACCAAGAGCTTTTGCAATCTCAAATACCTGCTTAAACAGCAGTTTTAAGTAATAACAAAAATGGCTTATGCAAAAAAAAAAAATAGTTAACTCAATAAATTAACTTACATGAGTTTTAAGTATTAAAAGACGGGGCTTATGAAAAACAAAAAAAACAGTTAAATCAATAACGTATGAACTTACATGTGTGTCTACTGGGAAGTCATCTTGCTGAAGATGGAACATCAAAACACAAGCTACCTAACATCGATTTAAAATAATTCAATTTTATGATTTACAAAAGGCCCTAAAAACAACAATTTGAGAGACATTTGAACCAACCAAAAAAACATAATCCTTTTGTTGTTTCTATGTCTTAATCGGTATAAGATTAGAAACAACAGGCAAGCACATAAAAAGATGAGTGCAAGAAAGTACCGTTTTGGGGCCAATTCCTTTGAAACGAGAGAGTTCAGCCTTGACTTCATCAACTGAGAAATCTCGCAAGTACTCCAAGCATAACTTGCCCTTTCTCTCAAGCAGGCTCCTGAGTGTGTTCTTAATACATGAAGCTTTTGTTGGGGCTAAACCTCCACATCTTATAGCATCCTCTATACATTTTGAATCAGCCTTCAGAACCTGCAAACCATTATACACAAGTTTTACACATCATCAAAATTCACCTCAAAAAATTAATAAACAATCACTTAGCCAACAAAAACAATACCAACACTCATAAAATTAATAAACAATCACTTAGCCAACAAAAACAATACCAACACTCATAAAATAAGGATTCTTTTCATTCTTTTTGCCCTCCTTGTATGTTTGCAAACAAACACACTCACTCACACACACACACACACACACACACAGAGGGAAAAAAGAGTAAATAAAACAATTTAAGAGGGAAGACATATTGATCAAAATACATTTTGAATCAGCATTCAGAACCTGCAAACCATGAGGGGAATTATAAGTCACACATCATCAAATTTCCCCTCCAAAACTTCATAAACAATCACTTAGACAAAAACAATAACAACACTGGTAAAAAATGAATTATTTGCTATTTGCATTCTTTTTTTTTTTTTTTTTTTTTTTTTGGCTGTTATTAGACACACACATTTGTAAAATAAATAAATAAATTCAACATTTTAAGAAAAAACCCAAGAAATATATCATTTGGAAAGAGACATTCATCAACCTCAAGTCAAAAAACAAGGAAAAAAATTACCCGAGAAAAAAAAAAGAGACAAAAAAAAAAGAACAAACCCTGAAAAAAAAGAAGTCCAAAATTCACCCAAAACCCACCCCAAAGCTTCAACCTTTAACAAATGATTCAACCAAGAGCAGAAAAATAAGATCTTTTGAGACATACCTCTTCCCAAATGGGAAAAGCAGACTTGAGAGAAGCAAAAGCCCTCTGAGAGTTGACCTCCGTGGTATTCTGCGAAAGCACGGTCATGACCAAACCGTCCAAAACACTTTCCTTCGATTCCGACTCTCCGCTAAAATCGTCCGCGCTAATGGGTTTTAGGCGGCGGTACTTGGCGAACTCTTGGGGGAAGCCGTGAAACGCCAAGAGGTCGTCTCGTACGGCTCGGCATTGCTCTGGGGTCGGCCATTGATGAGTTGGGTACAGATCTTTGGAGACCTCGCTTGGACTGGAGATTGGTAGGGCTCGTTTGGGACAGGGTTTCTTGTTGGGCAAGGAATGTGGTAGCTTTTGTTGTCGTTGAAGCTCGGGATTTTTCCTTTTCCTGGGTTTCTTCATTTTTTCGACTCTGGCCGAGGATTCAACTGGATCAGGCGCGGAATTTCTGTTTTCTTCTCTCCATTTTTGTTTGTTCTTTCCTTCGGAAACGACAACATACTTTTAGATGTCGTTTTTTGGGTACAACGACAGCAAACATAAAAACGAAGAATGAAACGTGTAGTAACTTTTATGGGGTGAACGACAAGGTTTTGGCATTGCAGACACGCTGTTTTAGATACAAGGTAGCTTTTAACTAAAACGACAGCAGCCTTAAAGAAGGTAAGAGTGTTTAGAGGTTAACGACAACATTGTTATATCGCAAACGACACGTTGGACATACAAGGACGGCGAATATTTCAGCTTAAAAATGGCAAGTCGTCTTGTGAAATGACAATAACGCCTCGGCGTCTCGCAAGACGATGATTCACACAAGCGACATAGAACTTTTTTTTAAAAGGGAAATTAAATTAGGCGGCCCATCGGAAGCCAAGATCTGTTGTCTCTATTATTTATATTGGTGGTTGTTCTTTATGTTATTTGTTTAATACATCATTTAAATTTAACAATTTAAACACATAAATAAAACTCAAATATTAAAAGTAATTAAAAAATTTATTTATGTGTCAAAAATTAATTACAAAGACAGTTTACGGAACAAAAAAATAAGACGGTAGTTCTTAATTCGTCTATAGGCTACCTAGCCCAAAATTAATGTCCATATCTCTTCAAAATTAGTGATATGGCCGCTAGAAAATTACATAATTATGACACACTTTTAAAAGTTGTTTTTATTCTTGTCACACTTAAAAAAAAGTTATGTTATGGTATTATTTATTTTATATGTTAAATTATATTACAAATAAATATTTATGGCATTGATAAAAAAGTAAATTTTAAAAAATTACATTAATGAAAAGTCCCCTATGACTGTCTGAGTTAATATATTCTTTTAGTTTTTCAATATTGGCCCTCCCTTCACTCTGCTCCTTCCACGTTAGACTTCACTGAGCTTCAATACAAGGGATTTAGGCGTATAACTCTTCCCACATACAGCCATTGAGAGACTGACAGAAACGGAACAGTTTTGCTGGGAGGCTGTGATAATGGTAAGAAATGTTGTTTTTATTGGTTTTTTTTACCAATAGCTCCTAATTTCTAGATTAAATGGCTGTTAAAACTAATTTTGAAAATGTTAAGTAATATGCTTAAATCCCTTTTTTGAATAGACAAAACATTGAGGTAAAACACTACGTTGTTAAGCTCAAAAATGAGGTGTCCTCTTCTTACAACGTGCCATTGTCACGTCTCATAATAAATTACATGTTCATTTACCAAAGTCCTAAACGACGTGAAATGTTTAATTAGACCACACATTGTTGTTTATGCACGAAACGATAAGTCGTTTAATTCATGTCGTTTTACCAAGGAGATTTACTTATAAATAGCAAACGACATTTTTTTTTACACCCTTTATAGTTACAAAAATAAAAAATAAAAAATATACGACATACCTTTTTTTAAGGGACGACATACCCTTTTTATATCCACTAGAATGCTAGGAAAATTGAAATGAAACAACATGTTTATTTAAGAGAAAAAATGTAACCACTTCAAAAATAAAAAAACAAAAACAAAATGTAACAACATGTCATAGACAATCGTGATCAAATCGTTATCAATATGTATAAATATATTTATATACATATATTTAGTGAACGGAAAACTCTTGGATGACAATGGTGACACATAGCGATTTTAAAATATATATATATATATATAAACATGTCGTCTCTATTAAAACGACAGTCAACGTTTCCACAGGTTCAATAATAATCGCTAATTCCGTTTCCATTGGGAGAATATTTTGTGTTTGACGGCATTATTGTTCTTTTGCTAAACAGGCATTATTGAACTGACCAACTTTTCTTTTGTGTGGCTAACAAGATTTTGACCAGCCCTCTGGAACTTCCTTCTGGAAGTTATCCTCCATGCATTACGAGCTTTCTGCAATAAAAGATACCTCATCGATGAAGGTTTAATGTGATTAAAATTGCAATAGTGCATATTTCTAGTTAACTCTGACTTAAATCACATTAAAATAGACAATTACGCAAAATTTGCATAATCCAACACATTCTACTCGTGTAGTGTTCTTGTACATACATCCTACCTTAAAATTCTCACATATATATTCTGTTTTTCTTTTTTTATGGTTAGAAAGAAGAGAGAATTGAGTAATAATGAGAACACATACCTCTAAGTTTTTTTTTTTTTTCCCTAATAATTGCTTGTGACTTGTGAACGAGAAATTAAATGTTAAGAACAATTTTTTGGCCTTAACATGCAAAGGAAAGGTAAGAGGCATAATCAAAGGAAAAAAAAAATACCCAAAGCCTAGAATAGAACAATTAGCTTAAAAAAAAGGCTAATGTGGTTACAGGCATAACTTAACAATAAATTTACACTTAACTCTATTAAAAGATAAAGAGTTTGAATCCACTTACCTCAAATTCCAAAAAAGAAACGATTAATCTTACGAGCCCCTTTTGAACTTTGAGGTTATTTCCAGTTTATCCCTCAATTTTTAAAACTCGTAATTCTTTCTTTGAATTTTAAATTAATCCTATTTAACTCTTTTATTAGAAATTTTGTTAAAAATAGACAAAAAAAAAAAGAGGGTAATGTGATTATGCGGCCTTTCTATTAGAAATTCTATTAAAAAAAATAGAAAAAGACCACATGACCACACTTAACCCTTGTCTTTAATTAGATTTTAAGAAAAATAATATTTATCTTCTAACAAAAAAGGGTTAAGAGGGACTAAATCAAAATTCAAGTAACAAAATGAAAATTTTTAAGTTCAAATGTAAAGTGAGAATGACCAAAAAAGAATAGAGAACTCCTTGGAAAGCATCATGAAAGAATGTTTCCTCTTCAGTTTCTTTCAAATGATGTAGCTCATTATTCCAATTCAGCAGGCCTATAATAATCTTGCAGAGCTTTATTTTATTATCTGCTTTTGTTCAGATATTTTATAAGACATATTATATCCAGCAACAGAAATGTTGTGTGGCGTCCCAAACCTAAATTGCCCCAAGCCTTTTACAAAAAGAAAAAGAAAAGAACAAAACAAGATAGAACAAAGGGGGAAAAGTAGACTTGTCACTTGTGCATGACAAGCCCCACCAATAGTCCCTACTTGTAACATAAATTCCCAAAAGCTATACCAATACACCAACAATCCGTCTGCAAAAGAAATTCCCAAAAGCTTAAACAATCTACTTTTAGGCTTTAGCCTCGAGTCTATCATACATGATCCACTCCCTCATAAACAAGTAGTTCTCCATGACTGTTCAATCCCATATGTGAATAAGAGCTCTCCATCACTTGTCCACATTTTAAGCTTTTTGTACCTGTTTGCTTCTTTAAGAAACAAGAACAGTTTTTTGACCCTCAAAACGTTCTTCATGGTTCATTTCTCCCATTTCAGTAAGTCCAAAACAAAGAAAAATTGAAGTTTGAGGCATAAAAAAATTTAAGTTTGAGACATAAAAAAACAAAAATTGTGTCTGATAATATTGTTTAAACTAATAGTTTAAACCATTTTAATTTAAAATACCGTAACATGAACTTTTGCTTTTACCTTACCCCATAACATAAGAGCTTTATACTAGCTGCCAAACACAATACTTCTACAAAAGTCCCTTCCACAGAAGCGTATGCACTATGCATGCAATATATAAAGTACACAAAAACTCAAATCAAATACCAAATCAAATACCAAACTATGTTTGTTATTTTTATGGAAGACTTTTTAGACATTGTTGACAAAAGGAAGTTGCACCACTATTCACCCAAAAAAAAAAAAAAAAAGAAATCCCCAGAATCCAGCACCATGGAAAAAGCCCTCCCAAAACACCAATAAATATTACACCTTTCAGTTTTTTCTTTTGCCTTGAAATAATAAAAATTTACATTTCCCTGCTTTTTTTTCCCAGGCTGAAACAGTAATTTACATCCCACACCAGTGGTATGAAACCAAAAGCCCACGCGACGGGGGAACGAGTTTCAACAGAGCAGTGGGAGTCTTCGATACAGTTTTTTTTTTCCTTTTTTTTTTAATAAATTGAGACAATTTCAATGTTTAAAAAAAAAATTTAATAAAAAAAATTATTTACTTAATTTTAAATTTTCTTAAACTTTTTTTTTTAATGTTGCGGGTAGAAATGTGCAAGTTCCTCCAAATGAACACACCAACAAAATTACACTTTTTTTTTTTGTCACAACAATATTAATTTACAATCAATCAATCTATCGAGACCTAAGATTAAACCAAAAACCCATCAATTATAAGTAAAAAAGAAAATACCCATAATTAAAAAATTAAAAAAAATCAAAAAGTCGTTGAGTTTGCACCGTGCAAGTTCCTCCCAACACCAACTTTATACCGGGTCCCACCAAACCCCAATCCCCCTCCTCGTCCTCCGCCGCCGCTGCCATCTGAACGGAGCGCCGATCTCCAGTCTCCTTCCTCGTCTTCTCCGTCGTCTCTCCCTCTCATCATCTGCAACATCCTCTTGGCCTTCTCTCTCGCCCTCTCGCTCCCTCTCTCCTCTATCTCCCTCAATACCTCCACCGCCCTCGCCTCCCTCGCCAGCCCCCTGAACCTCATGCTCCCATGGCTCAGCGCGAACAGCGCCGCCACGCAGTTCTCCCGAGTCGCCTCCGAGTCCAGCTCGCCCCCCCTCAGCATCCCCACCAAGCACTCCACCGCGTTTCCGTCCAGCATCGCCGACCTCCCCTCCGGACACACCGCCAGGTTGCAGAGCACCAGAAGCACCCTGCTCGCCGACGACCCCGCCTGAGCTAGAGCTAACAGCGTCGGCACCGCGTTGAGCTTCACCAGCTTCACTCTGTTGCTCTGGACCAGGGTCAGGTGGTACAGAGACAGAGCCGAGTCATGCCGAGTCCGCTCGCTCTCCGACCTCAAGAGTGCGTGCATCAATGGCGGCAAGGCACCGAGGACTCCGATCGCCATCTTGTTCTCGTCTTCCAGCGCCAGACTGAAGATCGCCCCCGCCGCGTGCTCCTGAGCCTCGCTCGATCCCGATTTCAGGACATCGATCAGGTAGGGGACGAATCCCGACCGCACGATCGTCACCTTGTTCGGCTTCTCCAGAGAAAGGTTGACCAACGCGGCTATGGCGTTCGTCTGGACGACGGCGTATCTCGAGCATATCAGAGGCTTTAGGGATAACAAAACCCTAGCTGTGCAGAGCGAAACCCTAAGTTCCTCTTTCGTCCTGGTCAACTTCCGGAGAGAAATTACGCCTTCCTCTTGGTCAACGATGTCGACGCTCTTCAGTTTCTTCGTCAATTGGTCTTCCTCCTCCGACGCCGGAGCCGAACTTGGGATCGAGGAGGCTAGGGTTTCGCCATCGGTGATCTCCGAGGAAGACGAAGAGGAGTAACAGAGCGGGCGAGTGGCGAGGGGGAGAGGAGTGCCGGGATTATCTGCGGGAATGGCCACCGACTCCTCCGATGAGCTCGAGTAGAAATGGTTGACCCGTGGGCCCAGCTCGGTGGCGGCATGGGAGAATATCACCGGCGGATTCTCCGCCACGCCGTGGAGGAGCTCCCTCTCGGAAACCTTAAGCTGCGGCGAAGAAGAAGAAGGCTGAGCATGAGCATGATCATCGTCTTCCGCCATTAACGCCCTCACGAGCTTCTCGACGGAGGCGGGATTGGGGGCGCGCGGTTGGTCGACGCCGGAAGAGTCGCACCAATGGAGGATCGCGGATTTGATGGCTTTGTTTGGTATGATTGTGGAGAAATCGGGGCTTGAGCCGTCGTCGAGCTTGGGAGAGAAGCCTAAGTCTCTGCAGACCTGGATGGAGACTCGCTCGAAGGTCTGGCCGGAGGGGACGATGACGGGGTCCGCCATTAAAGCTCCGTAAATTGGGCAGAGAAAGTCCTTCGGAGGTTCTTGTTGTTGTTGTTTATGGTGATTGACTTCCATTTTTGAGCTTGACGAAGAAGAAGAAGAAGAACGATGGAATGAGATTTTCCACCTGTGCTTCCCAATTCCGCCCATAATCTATTACAGAGCAAAGATTCCTTAAAATGGATGTCAATATCTGGGTTAAAGTAACATGGGTTTTCCGTCTTTGAGGTGAAAAACTTGGGATTGTTAATGGCGACGGTTTTAGAGAGAGAGAGAGAGAGAGATGGGTTTCGCTAAAGAGGGAAATTCGGATGAAAATTCTTGGAGAGAAGAAGAGAGCGTGTGAAGTGGATTGACTGAGGGAGAAACAGGGGGATTGGATTTGGGGGATTTGGAGAGTCAGAAAGACGGCTCTTCGGACATCAGACACAGCTTTTCCCTACTCTTTTTATTGCCAAGAATCTAGAAGATGAGGAATTTATTTTGTTTTTTTGTTTTTCTAATTTTCTTTTTTTTTCCCCTTGGTTTTTATTGTTTTCATCGAAATTGTCAAAATTGAGCCATTGACGATTGACCAGTCAGAACTAACAACCGGTTAACTCGTTTTGGTTTACTCTCTCTCTCTATCCCTCTGTCAGCCATTGAGCGATATGATTTCTTCTCTTTTTTCTCTCTCCCCTTTTTTTTTTTTTAATGGGTATGAGCTTAAAATGGTTTTTTTCCTCTAATACTTTAATATAAACAGTCATAAAACAAGAGAGCATATCCGTACAATCAAAATATATGCAAGTTAAGTAACTGTTGGCTTGGTGGCTGCATTTATCTTACATCAGTTTGTTAAAAATGCAGATGTTTTAGTTGGGAGAGAGTCACATGTGCCCTAAAGGGAAACTCGGTTTCACATCTCCGCCTATGAGGGGAGCGTTCACGTTATTGTTTGGGGGGCGTCGCTGCCATATTGGAGGATTGACCTATTATTTTGTGTGTTGTAAAAATAATTAAACAATATAGTTGTACTGTTATTTTAGTTTAAAGTTTTGATTTAGTTTAGTCTCTTGAAAAGAATGTTGGCTCTGTTATTAGGCATCGGTGTTGCCATATACCAAAGACAAAACTGAAGCTCTTTTTTTTTTTTTAGGGTTTTTTGGCCCCATTTGTTTTTATGCTCGGAATTTTTAAAAATATTTTCGCATGTTTTTTAAGGTAAAAATTTTAAAAACTTTCTCAACACAATTTTTAAAAAATTTTTATTTTTTAAAATAAAAATATTTTCACCTATTTTAAAAATAATATTAAACAACCCATTTATTTTTTTCTATGGTTGCCAATTCTTATTTTTAAAGATAATTATAAATTTGACAGCTTCATACAAAAACGTAACAAAGTATTGACTTTTTTTTAATGGAACACATTGTCCTTCTCCTCCTGCTTGTTAAATTGGAACATTAGTTATCCTTAATAATTTATAAATGAATAATTTTATCAACCAAATCTGTACCTATCAAGACCAATAATATGGGTTATGATATGACGATACGACACAAACCTGGCATTTTTTTTTCAGGTTAGGGTAAAAAAATTAACCATAAGTCATTTTAGTGTCAACTCAAATTTAACCCATTTAAAAATAGATTGTATTTGGGTCAACCCGCATGACACTAAAATGATCCGTTTGACTCACGATTAATTTTATAAATATTTTTTAAAATATTTTTTTATTATCAAATATTCCCATATGACAAAACCCTAATTCATTTAATTTCAAATCAAATTTCAAACTAAATTGATTTTAACTCTTGAGCAATAAAAAGATTATTTTAAGTTAATCACTCGAGACTTTTTTGTTTTGTTGGACTCGTTATTTTATTAGTGTTGGACTTGTTATTTTGTTAGATGTTTTTAAAATTTTAAGACAATTTTTTGTTGTTACATTATGAAAGTCATTTGATTTTGAGGAAATCATTTGACAGTATACTCGGTTTGCTTGACATTTTCTTGATAAAGTTCATGAATTAAGTTAAAAGAAAGTGGTATTGACTACGAAAATTGCCATTACTATAAGGATTAATCAATTGGGCAAAGAAGTTTCTATCCATATCATAGAGTTGACTAATTACAACATTTGACAAAGTCTAATTAAAGCTTTTGATTAACAAGCCTTTTTTGCTTTAAATATACCGTTCGCAAACTTGTACTGCTATATCTACCAAATCAACATGTATCACCCTGGATTGACGAATGGCTTTTATTACCATTGAAGTCCCTTGTGGACATTTTATATCATGCCAAAATCGTCACATAATTGTATTATACAGGACTGTTTTCTTAATTGAATGATTATGGAAAACTTGAATAGTTACTTTTAAAATTAGGGTTGTTAATACTAATAACCTTTAAATTTTAGAATCTCTTTTACTTTGTCCTTTCTCATTTACTTTATTTTTGAACTTTAAAAATCATCGTTCTATATTCTTGTCGAAGTCAGATCTGACACAGTGTTAGAATTAGGCCGATACAAGATTGGACTAATACCTATAATTTTCTAAAAATGGAGGGTACTTAAAAAAATTATTTTTTGACCCCTCAATTTAAAAAATTATATTTTGATTTTATAATTTTTAAAAAGTTACATTTTGATCTCTTAATTTTTAAAAAATTATATTTTAACACCATAATTTTAAAAAAATTACATCTTACAATATGCATAATATCAAACACAGTATTGCATTACGATAATACAACACAATACAATAATATAATACCTTATATAATAAAATAGAAACTACCAAACATAACCCAACTTTGTATCATTGAGGACGATCATTAACAACATTGTCACTCTTCTCAAGCTGATGAAAAATACTCTTCATGTTAAAAATACTGATCTCTTGCCAAACAGGTGGCGTATGCACCTTACGCATGCACTGACTTGGTTATGTGGATGGAATTTCGAACAAGTCTATTTAAGCTTTTAGGTGAGATGTTGCAGCAGAATTAGCAACCAACTAAGTTTGCACATGCCAACAATTATATATTAAGATAAAAAATTGCACAACAGGAACAACTATATATTAGTACTATATTGCCTAATGGAAATGAAAAGGAAGCAGTCAAACTTCCAAGAAAGCATGAAGCAAGTGAGATATGGTTCCCTTGGTTTAAAAATGGAGATTCTATTTGTCTACCACTATGGTTCCTGCAAAATTTTTTCCCCTTACATGAGACTATAACAATCATTCTTTGTCTCTTTTCTGATGAAGAAAGGAATTTTAAAGAAAAGCTATGAGACAGAATTCTCTTATAGAAACTGCCATGGAAAGAAATTTTCTCTAGTTTATTCACCTCTTGGGAAATAACACTGTTTTTTGTTAATTAACCCACAACTGTTGTTTTAATAAGAGAATTTTTCTTTCTTTCTTTCTTTTTATTTTTATTTTGTTGAAGATAAAGAGGAATACAGAATCAGAGAGATGGGTAAAATAATAAACTATTTTGGTGTTGATTTTCGCATTAAAAAAACTGCAGGCTTAGCATAAATTAGTGAAAGCAAACCAAGCCTACTGAGACAAATACCTGTATTTATATATATTTATATATATTGTTAAGTCAAGTCAAGTACCAATGTTTCAGATCAGAATTAAAATCTGTCAGAATCGTCTTATAATTGATATACACAATTCAATTAATTCTTGCTGTCAAGAACAACATATGAGTTGGACATAAGTTATGACTTTGTGTGAGAAGAAGAGGAAAAAAAATTTACAATATTAAGCTGGCACTATGTTGTGGATTAGGTCTATAAAACATCTAATGTTAAAAGTGATACGTCACTAGTGATACGTTACTGTCAAATTTTAAAACATTCGCGTTAAAAATTCACATTTTTATGCAATGCTATTTTTATGTTAAATTTGATAAATATTTATTTAGTAACAAATTTGACACTTAATATAACAAATGTTAAATTGGTGTCAAATTAGCGGTTGATTATTATTAGTTGATGTATTTACTTAATAATTTAATTTAGTAAATATCACATTTAAAATAATAGTATGTATTAAAACACAAAATTTAAAAATATATTAAATATGTTATTTTATATTATTAAAGCGTAAATACTATATTGATATTGAAATTTGTGTTGTATTATGGATGGATCAACGGTTGTCACTTTGAGTTGAACAATTTAAACCATTCTTTGGTCACAACATGATCTCCCTTTGTGCTTTGCTCACCAAAAAACCAAAGGAAGGAGTCCACAGATATAATAATTTAGGGGATAACAAACATAACAGACAGGACAAAAGATGGGTGCAATCGAACATATTTTGTGTCATTAATCCGAGAGGCGTGAGATCATCATAGCCTTTTATTAGTCTATTGGAAAAGAAAAAAAGAAAAAAAAAAGAGGCAAAACAAAAACATATACTTTATATTATAATATTTCAGAAGAAGATTAAATCATTATTTTGTTTCAATATTAAGAAGCAGCTCAGATGGGCTCATAAAATGTTTTGTGGTAAGCTTGAATATTTATTTATATTATGCTACTGACCTTTGTGTTTCCAAATTGCAGAAAAGAACACAAGAGTATTTAAAATAAAATTGAGTAGGTTAAAATTCAAATAAGGTCCCCTATTGATAAGTTATAACTTAATCAAACCACCATAATTCATACACGAGATGACCATAGAAGAACAATATTCAATAGCAAAAATTTTTTCAGTTACAAGATTTTCTCTAACCTTTTTTAGGAGAAAAAAATGCATGTTATAGCATGCACCATTTATTCATTCCATAAATAAAAAATAAAGATTATAAGTGGGATCCACAATCCGACTCAAATCCCTCCCCAAACTTCGCGACATGCCATTAGATTAAAGGCAAAAGCATATAACAAACATGAAACTCTGTCCACTTTGATTCTTTTTTCCCGTACCAAACGTTAATTGTATATGTAGATTAGATACTAAACAATACTTTAAAAAAAAAAGGCAAAACATTCAAAGACTAATCACTTTTTTCTTTGTTTGTTTTTCTTAAAAAAAAAATCATTTGAGATGAGACAATACTTTTAACTAAGTCATCATAGATAAAGAAGCTCGTTATGCTTCTATATTAATGATTCAAAGACTGATCAATTTTTCCTTTGTTTGTTTGGATTGCAAAAGCAAATGAATCATTTTAGATGAGACATTACTTTGTAGTAAAACATCATAGACAAAGAGCCAACTTGGTATTTATCCCTTTAGATAATGACATTTTTTTTTCTACTTTATCATATAAGCAGCCAAACCCATTTCTCATTTGGTTAACAAAATGTTAGGGAATATTTTTCCTTTGGAAAAGTTTAGCTTTATTTTAATGGTACAACGTCCCCACTGGCCTTATGTGGCTCCACATGGATTAAAGCCTAACAAGTGACATCCCTTCTTGTGGTCGTGGACGACACAAAATAAATTTTAGGCTATGTTTTCAAAGACGATGTTGGTGTATTGTGCTTGACATGGGCCAAGATTGCAAAAGTTGATTTGGGCGAAAGAATACTAATTATTTTATAAAAATTACATGACAAAAATAGGGAGATTTAAAATTTAACAAAATTTTCAGAAAGCAAAAATTACACTATAATTACAAAATGATGTCACATTTTGTACTATGTAGGAGGTAGCAATTATTTTATGATATTAATTTGTGTTATTTTTAAAATATTCCGAAAATTTTGCTGTATTTCAACTTCAATTTTGCTACAATTTGGTTCCATTAATATTTAGTTTATATTTAACACTCATCATTAAAGTAATTCTCCTAGTTTAGTAAAAAAAGAAAAGTAACACTTGTATTAGTTCAAATTTGCTAAATAGGGTCACTTCATGGATTTGCAAGCAGCATCCCTCTTCGATAAAGTTCCTTTTTGTTTTTCAAGCTTGAACTTCACTCCTCAAATGAATAAAACTTTTGGGCGCCTACCTTGACAAAATAACCAAAAGATACATGAGAAAGAGAAAAATACTTCAATTTGAGAGTGTTTTTAAAATATGTGAAAAATAGTTTTGTTTTAAAAAATAAAAAAAATTTTAAAATTGGACAAACAATGTTTTTGAAATTTTTGTCTTAAAAAACGTACAAAAATATTTTTAAAAATTCTTAAAACAAAATTCCTTATTAGTATTTTTCAACAATAACAGAGCCTTTATTACTGTTAAAAAGTACTAATAAGGAATAAACTAGGAATTAGAGGTTGAACACTAGAGCAAAATACATTAATTCCATGATCGTTACATAAGGCAACGAGTCAGCCTTAACGTATTTTGAGTTACGCATGAGAAAGATAACAATAGGGATGTGATCGATCTGATTTATTTTTACGTGATAAGTGCGTTTTCTTTTTTAATTATTATTAGAAAGTTGTTACAAGGCAGGTACCTTGTTAGGTTGCACAGTACTGCTTTATTATTAGTTAGTTAGCAAGCTGGTCAAAACATCAAAAAAAAAAATATTTTAATTTGAGAAAACAATTAAAAAAAATAGATATATTCAAAGTAAGAAGGGCTGCAGTGCCAAAAATTGCCCTGCCAATATGGGCATGTTCAAGGAGTAAATTAAATTTCTTGCATGACATGGTGTATCATGTAAAACTTGATTTTGCACGGGTGTTAGTTTTAGATATCTTTTGTTATTCCTTTGGTTTGGAATAAGATTGTTAGCAATTTGTTTTCTTGTGGTCTTGGTTGCTTTTGTGTCAGAGATTTTGTGTGTATTTATGATTTGGGTTCCAAGATTTTTGGGTGGTGAAAATTTGTGTCATGTTTTGCAAGACATAGGACAAAGGCAGAACCACTTAAATCCTTATATTATTGGGATTTTTTGTTATTTTTCTTATTTTGTCGTAAATTCAATTTTAATTTCCGTTGTGCACAAAATTTGACTTTTTGGCTTTAAATACAATGTGCATGCAAAAGAGTCGGCGTTCTGAGAATTTTTCAGCTTGCCCAAGACTCCCAAGATGGCTTGGAGGTTACTCTTATACGTATTGAGGCTGAAGCTGGATAATTTTTTTAAGTTCAGGAGCCCATTGGTTGCCATCTACATAATTTTATTTTTATGTCAAAAATTCGTCTATTTGAATAGAGAAAGCAACTAATTTTCTTTCTGTATTTTTTTTTAATGTGATGCAGCTTCATGGCCGTACATCAGAAGAGTTTATGATCACTGTCGACGGAAATGTTGGCGCCACTACACAATTACAGTCAATATTGGGGTCCCTGTTGCATATAATAGGCCAATTGAGGCGCATAAGGTGAAGTATGGAAGGGTCAACTGAGTCGATTGAAGCTTTTATGTGAAAATTATTGTTGAAATTATATCGTGTCTGATACAACTTTCATTTGATTGTTGAAATTAGGATCCGTTTAATAAATAGATTTAAATTAGTGATTTGATTTAAGTTTGTGTGATTTGAATTAGAATTTAAGTTAGTGATTTGAATTGTTCTCCGAATTGACGTTTGAATGTGCGTTTAAGTTTTACCCCTATTTGACAAAAGTGGTTCCCACCACTTTTTCAGTTATAAATAATGTAAAGTTATCACATGCTACAGTAACAATTAAAAAATTAGCTCAATGTAAAGCTTTCACATGCTACAGTAAAAGTGGTTATAACCAACGTCCCCATCACCCTTTCAAACACCCCATTGATTTAAGTATGAAATAAAATTGAAATTTATGTTTGAAGAGGTAGTGAAAATAATTTTTTATTTATCAACAAATCTAATAAAATCTTAATGTTAAAAATTCTAAAAAATATGCAATATAGATATTAATTTTTTTCTCTCTTTACTAGGAGCACAATGAAAAAAGAATCATCTCAATTGAATAATAAACGAAGAATTATGATTTTTTTTTCTTAAGTATGGGGAAAATTTAATTTTTACTGTAACAAAGATATTTTCGAGTATCAAAAGCTTAGGTAATCAAAACTTTAAAAACTTATACTTTTTATACTCAAAAGATTTAAATTTTAAAGAAACAAATATGTATCAAAAAATTCTTTTGTCAGTCTAAAAAAACCTAAAAGAGTTGTTAAAACAACGGTCCTTGGTATCCACATATTTTGCACATCTGATATTATTTGGTGGGGTCCGTACCAAACCATTGACCCGCATTTCGGTTTTGTTTTTGCATTGTTGAGGGAACCTTCTAGCTGACCTCATGAACTTCGTCGATGTTCCAGTCTTAGACCTATAAGCTATGCATAATTTTGGAAAATTGAATTTGCATATTTGAGATCTACCTTATGTTCTTTGTCCAGTATTGGTCTTACATTTTTCATGTAGACGCATCAACAAATAGAGAAATGATAAGAATAAAACTAAGGGGCCCCAGAGGCAACCTTCCCCACACCAGGGTGGCGGCAACCTAATATAGTGAACGTGTTAGTTGTGGGACCCACTAAATAAATTTTTAAAAAAAACATTTGAATCCTTTTCTCTTTCGTATCTTTAAATAACTTTCAGGCTTTCCACAATAGTACTTCATGTCTATAGCATACGTAGATTTGGTCAAAATAATAACAAAATAAAAATATATATAACAGATAGTTTTTTATATACGGTAGAATTTAAAAAAAGGGCCAAAAAAAATAAAATTGGGTAAATGGTCTTTTTTTTTCAATAAAAAAAACTTTTTTTTAAGCAGGTAAACTGCTCTAGTTTTTTTTCAAAAATAAAAGGAAAATAACTGTAGCAAGGTAAAGAATCTCAACAGAATGAAAAGAAAAAAAACTAGAGCCGTTTTCATACCCAAAAAGCTTTTTTTTGTGCAAAAAACTGATTAAAAAAAAGAATCATTGACCAAAAATTTTTTTTGAAAAAATCATTTTTAAAAATCTCCTTTTTATACAAATTTAACCTAACAGGAGTTATTTTTGTTTTTAGGTATTACTTTAACTTTATACGATGCATAATTTTTTTTTAAATTTACATGATGTATAGTTTGTCTTGTTTGGTAAAGTTAATTCTAACCAACTTTTTAGTTAAAAACAGTGTAAAACAAAAAAGAAAAAATTACTACAAAGTAAAATTCTCATATGCTACAATATTTACAATGCTAATTAATGATTTTAACTACTATATCAAATATCTTATAAAACCTCATCCCGTCTCAATTCAGAGGTGGGATTTAGTCATTTTTGTGAAAATATTTAAAGTAAAATAGTAATCAGCCTTGAGGTGGCCCAAAACTTTAGGAACACCCTCCTAGACTTGCAAATTTGGTCCTTAACGGTCACAGCTCACGCTCTATCAAACTAGAAACCCACACCATGATCTACCACAAAACTCGCTTCTCTTGTTGTTTTTTTTACTCAGTCTCTCTGCCACTCCCTCTAAATCCGCATTTGGCCAGAGACCTGTTCAGATCCAAAATGCTTACCCATACCCTTTTCATTCCTCAAAACAGAGCTCAAGAAAAAAAGGATAATGCTTGTCATCTCAGTCTCATATCACCAAAAATCTCATGGTCTTCTTTTACATTCTCCTTCTGCTCCTCCTTCTTCTCCCTCTTCAGTATCATTACCTCCATTCCTTTTTGGGTTTTTCATTTCAGCTTCTATCACGTTTGTTCATACCATTTTTGGGCCACAAAAAGGATAAAAATACAATGACCCTTAAGGGTGGCTCAGGCCAGGCTTGCGCTGCTTGCAAATACCAAAGAAGAAGGTGTACATCAGAGTGCCCTTTAGCCCCTTACTTCCCACCTGACCAACCAAAGCTTTTCCAGAATGCCCACAAGCTGTTTGGTGTAAGTAACATCTTGAAAATACTCAAGAAGCTGGACCCTGAGCAGAAAGCAACTGCCATGTGGTCCATTATCTACCAAGCCAATGAAAGGGACAGAGACCCTGTCCATGGTTGCCTGGGGAAGATCTGTCAGCTCAGATACCAAATTTGGCATCTGGAGCAAGAGCTTCATTCCGTTCAAGCCCGTCTCGAGATGTGTCGCCAACATCATCATCAACAACAACAGATTCCATCTAACATGCCTCCTCATCATGATCAACATGTGGCTTCTCAGCTAGAACTCGGAATGGCGCCGCCTAGTAATGCGATTCCGCTTTTGAACGATCATACTGCTGCAGTACAGGCTTATAATGCCATGCCCGGTTTGGCTATAATTCAACATGAAGCTTACTCTAATAACAACAACGTTGCTTACAACTCAGCTGTTTTTATGGATTCTAAGGATAACAACCATGCGGGGAATCCTTTGTGGGCTCAATATTCTTATAGTACTATTAATTACGGTGAAAACAATAACAACAGTTCAATGGCTATTCAGTCCCAAATGGTAGTTTCGCAGCCGCTAGATATTCAGCAACAAGTTGTGCAGGATTACGATGAGATGCCGTTTTTCATTGACGATAGACAATCTTTCATGGAGTCTAAAGAGGCGTGTGAATCAAGGTACAATATGAGGTGGCTTTTTTTATTTGTGCTGATCATGTACGTTGATCATGATTTTCCATTAAGAGTTTCATGCTCATATTGTAACATTTTGTATGCAGCTCGGGAGAATCAGTATTGAAGGACACAACTCGATCATTTGATCATGTTGCAGATAATGAATTGAAGAGTGCTGCTGCGTGCTTTAGCCTTACTAGTGTGGCAGTGTCAACTGATAATTGAAAAAGCCGGCAAACAACAAACTAGTGCAATTGCTTTCCTTTTGCTTATTTGTTGTAGTTTTCTATTCTGAATTCATTCACATAGAAACTTTCACGATTCTCTTCCTTCCTTTTTTTCCTTTTTTTTTTTAATTTTAAAAATAAACTTCCACAACTTTTTAGCTTATCAAATTTTGCATTCTTTGTTATATCCTATGGACCACTCTATGAGTTGATCAGCCTATAGTTTTGATTGGCTTTTTTGGAAAAAAAAAAAAATGTAATGAAATATGCTTTTGTATTTTTGTCATCAAATTGAGCCCTTTTTTGGGCTTCTCTGTAAAACATATATGCAACTGATCATCACTTTCATTTTTCAATGTTCATATTTGACTAAAACCTTAGAGCTACTACTGTTTAACTTGAAAGTCAGATGTTTGTGAGTTTATCTAAAGTTCTTACGCAAATCCCATCAGAAGCACTGCTTTCCTTTTGATCAAGAGATCAAGTCACCTTGTGAAATGAAGAACAATCTTATTCAATGGAAATTCAAAACATCTAGATGTAAAGCTTATAACTTACTTCATTTAGAAGAGTTCACCTCCGAAGTTAAAACAGGCCTTCAACTATATTGTGATTTGTACTTTGATAGAATGCCCACTCAGATGCAGAAAACTGCCTTGTGTACCATCATATCTCCCCTGCCTACTTGTTGCCTTCACCAAGCATACGACATTTTTTTTTTCAAAATAAGAGATCTTTCAATATGACTTGGTCATTTTCAAGTTTGATCTCTTGAACTTTTGCAGCGTTGTACAATATATTTCCTTTATACAGGAAGAAAAATCGTTGCAAAGATTGGGTGGGCAAGCCAATTCAATTTTCAATTTACTGTTTGAGACTTATCTTTGGGCATACACAGGAGCAGTAGAAATAGCCAACAGATGGAAAAGCACTTGATCTGTAAGTCATCTTCTATCATGTATCTGCAAAAACTGATTTTGGATGGATCATCATCTTCTTTTTCTTCTTCTTTTTTTTTTTTTTTTAACTTTAAAATAACAAATATAGATGCAACCATTTTTCCCTCTGAATGTTTGTTCTTCAGTGTGCACGAGTTAACCATAATCGAAGGCAGCTCTATTGCAGAGGACTAGAAGTATCAAATCTTGATAACATTTATTTTGAATCAAGGAAACAAAAAAGGGTTACTGAAATTGTGCTCATTAAAAGCAACTAAATCAATCAAAATTCAAACATCAAAAATTAGCATCCATTTGCCAAATTCCGCAATGAATTATCAGTACAAGCTGATCTATGCCTGTGGCTTCCTAGAAGCAATGATTCAAACCCTCTAAAAAATTAAAATACATCCTGGTTTCTACCCCACAAAAATCAAGAAATGGTCACAAAATCCTGGTGTTGTATGAACCACAAAGAGGACATTTGTGGTAAAGCCAATGAAAGGGAGCTTCTCCTCTTTTCTCACAGTCATTGCAGAGTATGACCTGAGATTGTTTACACAGTAGTCAAATAAAACGCTCCTTACATACGGAGCTATAAACCACGGAAAAAGGAAAAGAAAAAGAACATGTCCAAACCTGAGTTTGGCCAGAATACTCCTCTGGAATTTTTTCTTCAACCAATAATGCATCTAGCATCTTAAAATACACCTGCAAGACGATATTAGTTGGAGAGTTTCAGGATTTTTACAAGTTCAACAACTGCAAAGAGATAGAAGAGCGTATAGCATCACTCTAGAACTAAAAAGGTGTGGAGAATTAAAGAGGGAACCTATAAAGTTTCGACAATTTAAACAATCAAGTATGCTGTTATGAATGATGTTGGTCAATGTGAAGAAACTCCATTTATCAACTTTTGATGAATTTCTGAGTAATTGCCCACAATTGTCAAAAAGAGAAAAAGCTTTATACATAAACTTTGTTACGCTGAACTACACGTTTTATTCCTAAAAGAAAATATTAGAGATCCCAAAATGATATTCAGATGATGTGGCAAGTATGTTATCATTTTCTAATTGGTGAAACTATATTACAAATAATGGATTTTACCGCTAGAAAATGACAACTTGTATGTTAAGTCACTTGGTACTAAAAATTTAATAAAAACACTTGGGATCTAAAATGTCCTTCCTAGAAGTATGAAAACCTGTTACATCTCTCCCCAAATCACTTTTGAATGTTTTCTCGTTCAAAAAATGTATTCTTTGCAGTAATATGGTTTAAGGTTACAGGTCAATACTCTGGCCATATTTTGAAAATAACCAAACCCTAGTGCGAAAGTTAAGCGAAGGAAAAGGTGCTAAGCAGTAACGTATATACCTTCATGTCCCCAAGTGACTTTCCGCAAATTGGGCAGGTATAATTAGAACCTGTGTAAGCCTGAAAGCAGTGTGAGCTACAGTAAGCTCAACAATAATTGCAAAACAGCTACAAAAAAAAGTAAAGGAATAATGTAGTACCTCAAAACATTTAGAGTGCATCATGTGCCCACATCGGAGCGCCTTCACCGGTAAACTGGAGGTGAAGATGTCCTCATGACATATTGGGCAATTATCCATGAAAGATTTTTCTCTGCATATGTGCATGAAGAGAGTTCGTGCCATGCAAGCATTGCAATTCATGCAATGGAAGTAGTCAATACCCAATCCCTTCCCAAGTCTGCACAGATTACAGTAAGGGCAGTGGTAAATTTCCCTGCAGAGAACTTCTACGTCAGAGCCTCCATATAACACTGAACTTAACGTCAGAGTCTCTCTTTTTAGCAAAGGACAGTAAAGTGTATATTAGGACTGACCAAATTAAAAAGCCATTGTATCTGCAAATAACTCTCGAAGTACTGATATCAACATAGATCAATTTAATTATATACCTTTCATCATCATATATTTTGCAGATCCTGCAAAAGTATTTTGCCATGGAAAATTTACTGCACGACACTGTTGAGCATGTACGACCAATAGGTTGAATTTTTAAGCATTGCATGCACATCATTTCTGTTACTGTTTTCCTGCATGCGTTTATAGATATTAGCGAAAATGCAAATATTAAATTCAAAGGAAAACTTAATTAAGGCCATTTATACCTATCTATAGTGTGGTCAGCCATCTCATCGTGGCAGCGTAAGCAAGTGTAAAGCTGGTTGCAACAAGGAGCAACCAGCTTACAGTTCCTCTTATAGTGTTTGCAACCAAAAATTAATTTGAGAGGGTCCCTATATGACGCGTGCTGACCAGGAAATTCCTGCTCATTGCTTGAGGGAGTTAAATGAGAGTGATGTCTGACAATCCACCGGCTGAAACAAAAGATAAGCCACGTTATTAATTTCCTTAACTGCAATATTTAATCCATTAGATATTGCAAAGAAATAGCCAGATAAAAAAAGCTATGAACTTTTGTTTAGTGCAAATCCACAATCAGCAAAAAAATTTTATTCTCTTTCAGTGGAAGTGAAAATAAAATGAAGATAACTGGTTAGAAATAAATAATAAAGAGACAAAGACACTTCTAACTAACCTTACTAGCAGGTTCTGGATTATGTATGATTTTTTCTGAGAATCTAACGAAGAGTCTCGTGACACTCTTCTGATTGCAGCTTCCAGATCCTCCTGAGTCATTTCCAAAAAGAAATCATAATACTTGGATTTCTGGGCAGCTTCAAAAAATGCACCCGGTTTGATTTGATATGTGACATTTTGTACTTCATGGATTCTCCTTTTCTCATCCTCAGTGAAAGGTCCCCTAAATTCTAAATTACTACAATCTAGCTCAACGTCATAGTCCATTGGTTTATCATCCAACTTATGATCTCCCATTTGGTTGACAGGACCACCAACATAATCTTTCTCTGCAATTTGCAGGTTCTGGCTACAAAGGTTTCCTTCCTGCTCATTGGCTTCACAAAGGTATTCGAAGATAATCTTTAAGGGATCATTAATCGTAGAAGGCGTAACGTTTGACTCCTCTGCTACCTCAGAGATATGCTACCCCTCCCACCATTCTTTCATCCATTCATCAAACATTGTATTTCTTGTGATCTGGTGCCATAGCGACATCATTATATGCTGTTCTTCTTGTGTCAAAGATCCCATCAACCAAGGTATCATCTCTTGAAGTATTTCTGCGTTTGTCCTTCCAAGAATGCTTCCGACTATCTTTTCTTGCTCCTTTATGGAGAAGCATTCTCTAAACAAAGGCCACAGTTCTATTTCTTCACGATGAATGTGGCCAGACAGCAGTTCATACATCGATTTGCACATATCATGAAGTTCCAGGCATAGCTGGTAGTGCTTCCTCGTTATCTGCTTCTTGTTAAAATCAACCTCAGAAACTGCAAGCCTCAATCCAGACAACTTCTCCAGTATAAGTGATACTTTTTTGAAGCATTCAACTTCGAACTTGTGGTCCATTGTGTAAGAGTGGCTGATGTTTGTGGCCTGTCCCTTGGCCTCCAAAGCTGGAAAGGCAATCTCGTCCTCTGCTTCACTATGGATTTGATACAAAAACTGTATGAGATTGAAGCGCCGGCAAAACTCTTCGAGGAGCCCAACATTTCCAGCTAACTGAATGGAACTACACACAAGGTATTCCAAATCTTTCTTGAGGGCCTTGTGGAAGTAAAAGATGAGGTCCATTGGTTTCGGATCATTGAGAACGGAACCAGGATGAGTTTCTGCACCTAGAATTCCAGAAAAGGAATTATTTGCCTTTAACGCTGCCGGGAAATATATATAAAGATTGATTATGCTGGAATATGCTGTCTCACATTTCCTAGCAGCGTGGCTAAAAGATGAAGAGTGTGACAAACAACTCTTGCCCTTTTTCGTAGAGCTTAATACCTTTAGCCCAGAGTTGGATCCCTCACAAGGTTGCTTATTAAAGTATAAGGATAAAGATCCAGAACGATCCTTGGTTTGCTCAGATAAGAAAGAACGCCTGCTCTTGAATATTTGTTGCAAGTTCTTTCCAAATTTTTCAACAGAGATTTTACCAGAACAACCAGTTCGAAACCACTCGTGTAAGAGTGACACAAAAGATCCATTGATTGCAGAATCTTCTTGCTTGATCCCGTTAAGGACGGACCTGGATTCATCATCAGATAAGTGAGATGAAAACCATGTAATGATGCACTTTAGCAAACCCAATGGCATCATATGAACGCTTGCAACCAGGAGCTGCCACTGCGTCTTGTGGCTACAATTCTTGCAAATGATGGGAAATACCTGAAAAAAAACCTAGATTTGTGTCAAATAACAAACATATGGCTGACCGTGCCAAACTATTGTTTAGTAACAGCAACAATAGGTCACGAACTTGGTCTCTAGCAAATAATTTATATCAGAGTAGATATGTGATCCTAAATACAACCCTAAAGTTCCTATGTGACAGGAAGCCAAATATTGGAACTATTGCCACCCCTCCAAATCATATATAATGTACTCTAATGTGTGTGTGTTTACCTCTGCTTCATGAAAAGCGAATTGTTTGGTGATTTTGACAATGGAAGACTCGAGTTCCCAACAAAGTTTATTGACAAATTTGCCCAAATTTAAGTCATTTAGAGCACTTTGGTAGAGAAGCATCTGCAAACCTTCAATATGACTCTCACTACGGAATCCTTCAGTGGAGGGAGACATACAGCCATGGACAAGTTGATTTAACATGGGGCAGATTAATTTGTCCAATGCATTGCTGTACATAAGGAAGTATCTAGTGAGAATATGTTAAATATGAAGATATATATGCCAAAAGGAATATAATACAGTTTCCTGCCTTCCAAATAATTGTAGGCCTCGGCAGAAGGAAATTTTCAAAAAAAAAGGAATATAATACATATTTATGTATGTACGTATATATATTTCTCTCATCAATTTATTTGTTGCATGTATCAAAGAAAAGTGATCTGGAAACCACTTTATTTACCTGTAAAATGTAATGATTTCAGCAAGAAATTTCAATCGGACAACTATTCTGTCAAGATTTGAAAACTCATTCGAGTTTCTTGCTTGATAGAGCTCCTCCAGAACACCAATTAAGTCTTTCCTGATTGCGCCATGCCAAAGATGAAGACCATCAACCGGATTGTATCCAATTTCATTATGGAAACGTGCTCTCCAAGTTTCCCCAAGAAATCTCCTGCATGAATAAGACCTCAGTAACAATTTCATGTCTGCAACTCCTCTGCTCTTTGCACAGGAACCCAACGAGGGTCGGCTATTGCTGCCAAGCCAAGAAAGTACAACCTTCACAATATATTGAAGCTAGTCACAATCATTTAGCAAAACAGCTGGTCATATTAAATCAAGATTTGACTTAATTCCTTCGTACAAGGTAATAACTTTCGACGGTTTTATATATACCTCCTGCAGCAACTTCTCTCTAGGCACTATTTCTCTTATGCAATTTGTAACTTCAATCTGTTCTTCAGGGGACTGAAAGGAGAGCATCCATGGAAACATATCCTCCATCAGCACTATAGGGACACTGCACATGAACCGCCAAACAAGTGCGGCTTGTTCCTCTATAGAGATATGCTCCATGAGCGAAGGGAAAATCTGCAAAGCATACATTTAAGGATGAATGAAGATAGGAAACCACTAAGAATATATCTCTCTGGGGATTTTATATAAAGAATGAACACAAAACTAGACCAGCTACATAGAGAAAAAATTTCGGTTTCTCAAAAAAAAAAATAAAAATAATAATGAATTTGATTATGGTCCTATTAACATATTAACTTCTGCAGCTCAAACACTGTTCGTACAGATTGCCTAGCCAGCAATTAATGTCAATATATTTTCCAAAGAAATAAAGGACATGATCTGCATTTATGATTAAACCCGATCAAACAACATAATCTCTTGATTATTTTACTTTTCTCATTAAATCGTTCCAAAAGATTTCCAGAGTTTTTTTTTTTTTTTTTTCTCTAGTATGGATGTCTTTTTTCCATGTAAGAGAATGCAAAGATCACTCTTGTTCCTATCCAATTCTTTTCTTATCATACAAGCAAGAAAGTAGCAAAAGGACTTCAATGCGAGCAATTTCGTAAAAGAATTACATTCGGTCTTATTAGTTGATGAATGAACGTTATTATTTTATGCACAATTAATGGAAGACAAACGACATTAGATTTATTACGCCATAAATTAACGAAAAGCTCGCTCTTAATTAACTTGTTAAAGAAGTAAATGATTACCTGTTTCTCTTCTTTAAGCATATGATTAAAAATGAAGGTCTGGATTGCGCCGATGCAAAACGCTAGCTCTTGAAACGGCTTCACCGAAACGTCTTGATCATCGTCATCATTTTCCTCCAGCATCGCATTCAATCGGAAGAAGATCGAATGGAAGAGCGCGTCGATGCTCTTGTGCTCAAGCAAATAGGTACTCGCCACATTCTTCACATGAACATCGAGAGCTAGAAAAATCACCTACCGTAAACGCGAATTCACAGATTAAAATCAAGAATTCAAACAGATTCACACGAGAATCTCCGATCCGATTGAAGATCGGAAGAAATTCAGTGAAGATCGTTTTAGAGATACCTCGTCCTCAGCAGCACAGTGGTACTCGGTAGCGAGCTTAAGAAACTCGAACCGGCGCATAAGCTCGAGGACGAAGTCGCGCGAGTGGCTGCCATGCTCCTCCGCGTCGGCGACTGCTCGGCGGAGGTCGGCGACCTCGGCGCGGAACGCCTTGTGGAAGTAGACGAGCAAGAGGATCGGCGACTCGGACAGTCGGTTTCGGAGCAAGGAGGAGGAGGAGGACTCGGCCGGCGGCGAGTCATCCTCCTCCGGCACGGCGTCGTCTGGAAGCGGAGGAGAGGTCGGAGAGTCGTCGTCGCCGGCGTCGCCGCCCATCCACAGCGAAGATTATGCGTGGCGGCTTCGTTTCGAAGCACATAACAGTGAAGGTTTGGGAGAGCAGAGGAAGGGGGAAAGTTGGCAATGGCGGAGGCGGAGAATTTAAGGGTTCAGTTTTTCCATTCGTCCTCTTCTCTGCGGGTAGAGACACCATGGCTAATGACCCACCTCTATGGTTTTTTTATTTTTTTTTTAATTTTAAAATTTTTTTGAGAAATTTTCTGGTGGTTTTTTTTTTAATATAAATATTCGTCACCCAAGGCGGGATGGAGACGTTGTACCGAACCCGCCAACGGGAGAGAGCGTTGTCTTTTATGGAGTGGAAGATGACCCCCACGCGCTGTTAATTGGATAATGAAATCAAACTACACATGAAAAATTAAAATTGTTTTGTGAAAAAAATAGGACAAATTTCAAATTTTCCCAATCATAGGCATTGTCGTAGAATGTCCCATGACATTCAATTCTTATCTCTGTTTCTCTAAACTTTAATATGCTTGTAAGTTTTTTCCTTTAATCAATTTGACAGAAAATTACGTGTATTATTTTGCAGTAAGAGTTAGGTTAAAAAAAGTATAATTATGAAATAATCTCTTGAATCAGGTTAATGTGAAAGAAAGTGTGTGACTTTGGGGACAAATTTAGGAACTAAAACTCCTAAACTAACCTAAACATTCCTCTTCAAATGGATTTTCTAAAATGCCCTCCAATTTTACATCACATATATATAATGTATAATCTTCCGTTATTAAATTGCCATAAGGTAGAAATTTACAAGCGTACTAAAGTTCAAAACGAACAAATATCAAAAATTGAATGTAATGAGACATTTTTTGACCAGGCTTATAATTCTAAAAAAATAAAAAAAAATTATCCAAAAATTATAACAAAAAGGAAGTAATAAAGCATTATAATATTATAATAGCCAAAAAAAAAAAAAAGCTAACTCATTTGAAAAAAAAAAACACAAACAAGCTAAACAAACAAATAAAGAGAAAACATCAACTCGATAATTCAATTTTTCTAAAAATTTTAACTAAATTATATGGAGGTATCAACTTGGATTCTTAGTTTATACCCCCCCCTTTTTTTTTTTTTAAGAAAGTAGTCATCTCTATTTCAATTAGTGAAAAAAAGCTCTAAAATAACAAGAAAAAAATACTACATGTTCGTTGCTCTTTTTTTTTTTTTTCCTTGTTTTTGCCTTAGATTGAACTACAATACATGCATATCCTACCAGTGCCAAAATTCAATCACTCAAATTTAGCCTACTATCGATACCATCATTTTTTTCTTTTTTAATACAATGGTCGCTCTTTCTAAAATTTGGACCTGAAATCTCCCCTAAACCCTTCCCAATTGGACTAGCACCAATTACCAATACCAAGTTATTTATTACCTTTAATTTTTGGCAATTGCCAATGCTTCTTTTTTCCCCACCTTGATTTGGATAAATACGCGGTAATTGTTAGCCGGGTGAGAGAAAAGGAAAAACGCGCCACCCACGCACCTCAACTAGCGTGAGCTACGGAGACTTCTCGAATCATTGTTTAATCTTTCCCGCCAATAATGTAACTCTCCCATAGTTTTAATAATTACCTCATTTGATCTTCAAAAAAAATTAATTAGTTCACTTATTATTTATTTATTGCACAATAAATGGGAAGGGGCAAGCACTAAGAGGGGCTCGGTTCACGCTGTCTCTCTTAACCTCTTTTGATTTGTCGTTTTTCATTTTTATAATCTTCATAATTTGAATTTCTATTGTATTAGACCATAATTTCATCTAAGTTAATTTTGGTAGTCTTGAAGCCTTTCAAACCTTTTTTTGTCGTGACGTGGGATTGGACCCCCCGCGAAAAATGTCTATATTGCCGATGATACGTTGTCGGGATTCGCACGTGCGTCGAGCCTGGAAGACACGTGCTCACCTCCTGTCTCCATGTGCACTCCACCCCACTTTCCTGCTGACTAAGCCTCAAAAGGAGATACAATAATGTTCTTCATGATCTTCTCCTTCTTTGCTTGAATATTTTTTAGCGCGACTATCAACATTGTTACCAGCAGTTCTTCTTTTTTGCTTGAATATTGTTTAGTGGCGACTATCAACACCGGTGTTGATAGTTATATGTGATGCGAGTTTGTATTTCTAATTTCTTGGTTTAAGTTATATGTGAGTGCTATTGTCCACGAGCTGTTGATAAAAAAATTAGTTGCTAAGTTTGTTAAATTGTTCCATCTTGAAGTTAAATGGCATTCATATTTTGGTTTAAAGATAGGCCTGCTACCATTATTGGAAAAGTCTATCTAGTGATTTAAATTCTTTAGAGAAGAACATGAAATCTGTATATTATAAAGAGAGAAAGTAAGAGAAAGAGTGAGAGATGAGGAAGGGAGAGAGTAAAAAATTAGAAAAAATTAAAATAATTTCTTAATATTAATTATTTTGTGTATATTGAATTATAATTCTAATATAATTCTTTAAACTTTCAAACAAGCATATAATTCTTTAATATTTAATTAATATAGATGGAATTGAACAAAGGGGCAAAGTGATCGTTTTTTTTATAGTTTGAGGTGTTTTAAGAGGTTTTAAAAGATCAGGGGCAAAATAAAATAGGATACATAAGTTAAGAGGATTTATGTAAATAACCTTAACTTTTCCATTTAAAAGTTAATTGAGGGATTAAATTTGAGACAAGAAAAAAGTTCAAGGGTTAAGTCAAAATATTTTGAGTACATAGACTGATTTTAGAAAGAGAAAAAAGTTTAAGGACTTTTGATGAATTTAACTCTTTTTATTTTGTAGCAAAATAATAAACTTATATCCTCATACTAGATCTCCCGGATGTCTTTTAATCTACAGTTTAGAAGCATTTTTTGCTTTTTATTTCTTTGGTTTTGTGCTACTTGGCTTTTGACAGATATGTTATACTTAAATTCCTTCTAATTTTTCTTTTTCTTTTTAATAATATCTATTAGGATTTCAGCGTGGGAACAGGTAGGAAATAAGTAACAACCTGGATAAGTTGTTTTTTTCCACTTTTAAAAATGCCAATTATCCTCTATTGTCATTTATTAAGAAATAAAGTTATATCCTAGTAAAAAAATTTAACTTTTTGAGAAAAATAAATGAAATATATTTAATTTTAGCCCAATATTCATTAGCACAAAAAGGGAAAAATGGAAAATTGCTTACAAAAGAAGGAAATGAAAAACATAAATATATATATATATAT
>CAMOHE010007293.1:2962-40386 GCA_946598075.1 Artocarpus hirsutus
CTTGATGGCTCTCGCTATGTAGTGGAGCTTAGAAACATGGAACATTGGGTGGATAGTGGTTGATGCATGGAGCTCTAACTGATATGAGACTTACCTAAGCCATGCCGCTACGCGGAACAAACTATAATAATGCGGGGTGAGCTTCTCGTTGTGGCGCTAGGCCAAGGACTTCTACCAGTAGAGCTGTAGCTTTAGATAAACTAGATTACCAATCTCAAACTAGATGTCGCAGAGCTTCCTATCTTCATAAGGCCATCTTCTATTGTGCTTGGAGTATGTGGTGCTTGAGCATGTCAGGGGCAGCATTATGGTTGTCAAGTTCATGTTCCATCGAATCAATAGCTGATGGGCTCATATAATGTCGATCTAGATGGGGTGGTTCCCAACCATAGGGAGCCTTAAAAGGGTTCTTTGCATCATGGTGCGGAACGAAGTATTGTACCAATTCTCTGACCAAGGTAGCCACTTGGCCCATTATCGTGGCTTGTTTGCAATGAAACACTATATGTAAGTTTTGAGGCAATGATTAATGGCCTTGGTTTCATTGTCTATTTGTGGATGATAAACAGTGTTTCATGTGAAGGTAGTGCCTTGCTGGCAGAACTACTCGATCAAAAGAGGTTGAGGAAAATACGATCATGGTCGAACACAATTGACTGCAGTACACCAAGTAAATGCTCGACCTCCTTCACAAATAACCCTGCCACTGTCGTAGCCGGATGGGTGCCGAAGAGTTATGAACTTTGCATACTTGCACAAATGATCCACCATAACAAAGATGAAAACATACCCATCGGATTGGGGAAGCCCTTCGATGAAGTCCATGGAGGGGTCATCCCTTGCCTTGTCAGTTAAAAGGAGAAGATGCAATAATCCACCGGGCGTAACATACTTGTTTTGCTGATAAACCAAGCAACGAACCATGTAATCCATCACATTCTGCTTCATTCCAAACTAGAACCATTTGGCTGCCAAGTGTTGATAAGTCTTTGTTCGTGTGTGTGTTTGCTTCTGCAACTATATAGGCCCCCACAAGTAATAAAGTATATGGGTGAAGTATCATTCCCTTGAGGATTATTTCCAAAATTTTTAGTAATCACTACAATTGGAATAAATTCACTTTATTTAGGCAATTAAATAGTCAAATAAGCAAAATTAAACCTAAACTAAAATAAGAAATTGAAATAACATACTATTCAGAGATAGAAAAGTATGGAAACTTCTAATGGTAAATGACCTAGGGTTGATTTCACTTTTTTATTCCTATGTTTATCCTACTTGGTTATTGCTAATTTGCTTCACTTGATTCATCAATTGAGACGCTAATATCAGCTCATTACTTCTCTCGAGTGTTAAATGAGGTAATATGTATAGGCACTTAAAGCGATATCCCTATCTACCCAAATACGTATACACTCATTATGTATAAGCCTCACACATGATTGGTCAAGTGTTACCGGCCTCCAGAACTCATAGACACTTAAGTTGTGTTACTCAAATCTAATATATGAAATTCCCTCTTTTGAGTGTCAATCCTCAACAAATTTATTGGCCAAATAAACTTGAGGCATTAAACTTAGAGCACACAAATGAATTGAAATGAAATTTCATTAATAACCAAATATTAAAAACATATTTTAAAGAAAGCTACATCAAACCCCTAAACTAAATATTTAGCTCATAATAGTGCAAATAAACAACATATTTGAAGTCATGTTCAACACAATATCAAAATAAATTAATAAAAGAAAGGGAAAAGAAATGGAACTAATTGTAATTTTGAGCTTTAAGTCTTCAATTCTTCCTCCAATCTCTAATAGACTCCAAGATTTCTTGATTTGTACTTTTCTAGCTTCACAAAAATGGATTTTTTCTTCCTCCAAAAGCTAACAGATCAGCCAAAGATTGGTCTCTAATGCGTGTGTCGCCTCCTTCTCAAAACCCAAGCAAACCCCTTTTATAAGTGCCATTTTTAAGAAATGTGTCCTAATAGGATTAGGTCATCAACATGTTTTGACATTGTAGCAAAAATATCATCTCTACAGGCCTAAAACACAGAGTTAGGAAAATGGGGACTAAGGTGTAGTGTTGTCGCGAGAAAAACTAGCATTGCAGCTCCAAACTATCTTGGGCACTGTAGCGCCTAGGTTCTGCTAGGATCAGGCTTGAATAGATTGAATACACTGTAGCACCAAACTTTATTCCACCTTTCCAAATTGTCCTCTTTCTACTGTAAGAATCGATCCTTGGGCTCCTGTTGACTTTCTTCGATTTCTAAAAACTGAACAAATAATTAAAAAAATAAATAATAAAAAAAAACCAAAAGTAACATAAAACCATAATTAAAAGCAATATTTTAATTAAACTTAAATAAACATAAAATGCAATAAATACAATTGATTCACTCCAAAAACTAGCTAAATATTTAAGTTGGGACAACTAAAATTTCTTAGTCTATCAGTCTTGAGCATGTCGAAATGTCCCCCAGTGGGACTATCATGATGCAACTTAGTAATTTAGCCACGAGCAGTGATGAACGAGGCAGTATACAGTGCCCTTGAAATATGTGCTGCTACTACTACAAGCTGAATCCCCACGAAGCCATCCTGTCGAGTTGGAGACTCATAACCTTGGCCAGTTTATCATCCAAATGGATCTGTTGATAAATTTCTTGAGGATGAGTGGGCGGTGAGCTCATTCAAGGAGAGGCCTCTCGGTAAGCGGCACAAAGCATTTGTAGCCTTGTTCTCGAGTCCCAGGTGATATTGAATTTCAAAATCATAGCCTAGGAGTTCAGAGAGCCACTTTTGATTGTCCTCACTCACCACCCATTGAACCCAATGAAAATGCAAGCTATGTTGATCCATAAGGATGACAAAACAGCTCCATAACAAATTTAACTGAAAGTTTTGGGCCACGAAAAACATTGCCATTAACTCTATTTCGTAGACTAATTTTAGTCGTTCCCTACTCAACAAAGCCTAACTATTGTAGGCTATCGAGCATCATTGTTGCATCAGTACCACTCCTAACCCACCCCTTGATGCATCCGTTTCGGCAACAAACAGTTGACAAAAATTAGGCAAAGCCAAGATCGATATCTCAATCATTGCTTTCTTTAGTGCCATGAATGTTGCCTCCACCTCTAGAGTCCATCCAAATTATCTTTCTTCAGGATATCAACCAACGGCTTTGCTAAAGTCCGATGCCCTTTCTCAAACTTCCTATAATAGCCGGCAAGTCCCAAAACTCATATTACTTCTCACGAGCAAGTACGAACCGACCGTTGTAACATAGCCGCAACTTTTGTCTAATCGGAGGCCAAACCGTTCCCCAAAAATACATGGGCCAAGTACTCCATCAAGGGTTATCAAAGCAACATTTTTTGGCATTTGCATAGAGGAGATGTTGCTGCAACATGGATAAAGCAGTGGCCAAGTGGTGAGCATGCTCTTCCATCATGCTACCATACACCAAGATGTCGTTGAAGAATACAAGGATAAACTTGCAAAGTTAAGGCTGGAAAACTTTGTTCATAAGAGCTTGAAAGGTTGTCAGGGCATTGGCTAACCCAAATGGCATTACCAAAAACTTGTAATGACCTCCGTGCATTTGAAATTCTGTTTTCCACACATCCTCTCCTTTGACACGAATCTTGTAGTAACCAAATGGGAGATCAATTTTGGAGAAAACTATAACTTCACTTAAATCATCAAGAAGTTCGTCAAAGACTAGGATAAAAAAAGAATCCAGAACCATTTCTTTGTTAGTTGTGCGATAATCAACATAGATTTTTCAACCCTTGTCTCTTTTCTTAACAAGTAAAATAGGGCTTGAAAATGGGCTTTTGCTTGGTTGAATGATGCTAGCAGCTAGCATTTCTCCTTCAAGTTTCTCTATCTCATCCTTTCAAATTTGAGGGTCGTGGTAAGGCCAAATGTTAATCGGCAACGTGCCTTCCTTAAGAAAGGTGTCTGATACCTGCCTCAAGCTATATCTCAAATACAGTAGCCCATTGTTGCATAACTCTAACTGCTTCGACAAAATCATTCAAAACTGTTCCAAGCTTTCCCACTTAACTGAGATCGTATTGAGCTTCACGAGGATGCCTTCTCCATCCTACTTCATCGTGAGAAGCTGGGTGATTTACACAAACCCAAGTCTCCTTGTAAAACAACCAGTAATTCTCTGATTTTGAATTTCGTAGTTAAGGTCTTCCAGTTAATGTTTATAGTCCCAAGTGACTCTAACCACTTCATACCTAGTATTACATCAGAACTTCTCAATTCTAAGGGTAGGAAATCCTCCACTATTTCTTCCCACGATAGTGACAAAACAGCCCCATGGTAGATATTCCTTCCCTTTTTATAATCTTGTTCCCATGACAACACCGTAGCCCCTCATCTTTTTAAAGTAATGTTCGGTAGGTGTACTAATTAGATGCAATAAAATTGTGAGATTTGTCAAAATCAATTAGATCGACGAATTCACATTCCCCAATCCTTCCCCTGTGTTTCATAGTTCTTGGAACGATTAGTCCTACAATGGAATTTAGTGATAACTCGACCACTGTGTTGGTTGCACTTTCCAAAACTCGCTTCTCCTCCTTGCCATTGTCGTGCTCCATGCTATAGCTCGCAACTGGGACACCTATGCCCGATGGTGTATTTTCCATCACACAAATAACCTAGCCCCTTGTCGCTTTTTGCCTACAACTCAGCATCAGTGAGGCAGTAGAATGGAATGATCTCTCTAGCCAGATTCCACTCAATGACTAGAGCTGTTCGTGTTAGGGCTGGCGTCTGGCTTTTGACTCTTAACCATGTCTAATCGATGGGCCTTTCAGTCCATGCCCCAAGCCTAACAGCTAAGCCACATGCCTCTTTTAGTTGTAAATTTTGATCCTCCACTCGTTGGTCTAGTTTCATTATACGGCCCAAACCCTTTGGTTTTTAGCATCTGGATTTCACCTCGGATTTTAGGTTCAAGCCTGTTTATGAAATTTCCCTCAAGAATATGCTCAGGCACATAATATAGGGGCACCGTGAAAATCTTGAACTGGTAGAGATATTCTCGAACCGTCATTTCCTTGGAGAGGTCCAAGAATATCTTGCAAAGAGCACCCTCTTGAGTTAGCCGAAAGCAATTAGAGTCGTCTCCTTCAATTCGAACCAGTTGCAGATCACTTTTCTTCCGTCCTCCCACTAAAATGAGGCCAAAGCTTCAATATCCAAGCTGATCACGGACACCTCCAAAATTTTTATCTCTCCTTTCTAGATCAAAACGAAGTATCGTTCTGTAGGAAAAATCCAACCATCAGAGTTATTGAAATAAAAAAATAAAAAAAAATAAAAAAAAATAAAAAAAAAAAAAAAAGAAGAAGGAATTTCAAGCAATTCAACTTCCCGTTAGATCGAAAACCCCTATCTTGTCTTGAGCCATCTTAGTCGAAACTATCTCTGAACACTAGAGATCTTTATGAGATCGGTTCTCCCATCACAGTAGTTTGTTCATGCTTCATCACACCATAATGGTTCAAACACAAGATCATCTACAGACCGCCGCGGATGAGCTCGAATTTTGACCAAAATCCTTCACAAACTGGCTACATCTTCTTATCCAAATGTTCCTCCATCTTTTTCAAGCCTTATACAAATCCGCCTTCTTCAATGCCAGGGCCAAGTCGGTGTTTTGATACCAACTTGATAGGATTTAATGTAACAATGATGAAAATTTAGTGGAATTGTAAAAAGTGATTGGCAAAATATAGTAAAATGAGAAAGAATGAATTATGACTTTTATTGGTTTTACTAGAGCATAAAATAAATACAATTGACAGATGGCTTTTCGAGAGAGCCACTGCACTCCCAAACTCATGAAACGAGAAGATTACATAATGGTAAAATCTGAGCTAATCCTCTCCGCTCACTCGGTCACGTTTTATTCCTCTCCGACTCCAACTACCTAACCAAATTCTCTTCCATTCCTTAAACCTTCCAAACTCACATCACTCCTTCTAGAACCTCTTGCTCATCCTTTTCCAATAAAGGTCGCTTCATCGTCCAACTCAGCTTTAACTTCTAGCTTAGCATTAGGACTGTCCTTACTCACGTCCAGCTCAACACCTTGCTTTACAGCTTTTCCATTGCCTTGCTCATGGCCCCTTTCGGCTTCCTTCCCTTTGCACCACATCCTCGCATATGTAGATCATAGAGGAAGCCTACCACAATAGGCGCGTGGAGAGAGAAGTGTCTTCATTTCTAGTACCTCTTTGTCCATGCTTTAAGATTAATAGGTGAATAAAGTTAGTTGAGTGATATATGATAACTTTATAAGATTAGAGTTATTCATGTATTTTATTATATATATTTTTACTATGTTTTTGATATTTTTATTTAATTTTATTTATTTTTTCTATATTTTATTTTTATTCTTGTTAATTTGATTTAATTGTTTTTAATTTTTGATTCAATTGAATGTTATTTTGATTATTATTATCATCATCGTCATCATCATTATTTTTATTATTCTTTTCCATTTATTTTATTTCATTCTCATTTGTGTATGTAAAATAGACAACAAAAGCAATTAAAGGGGTTAGTATGAAAATGTGGAGCAAAATGAGGTCAAAAAAGCAAAAGGAAAAATAAAATTTAATTTGGCGTTCAATGTAATATCACGTGTGAAAGAAGAAAGAATTGAGCTAAGCACAATCTCAACCGTCAGATAGAGCCTCCAGCCCTGCTGATCCACGTGTGATGGGCACATCGGACCAGTGATCTTTTTGTGCAGACTGGCATGAGACTTCGCCCTCTCCCACATCGACTCTTGTCCTCCTAGTCCGGCGCACTAATCCAGTGGGAGATTCAGTGCAGCGTTCGCCCATGTCTCATCCTACTCCCCTCTCTATAACCAGTTGCAACTCGCCACCACCAGCGCATCGCCACGTGTCCTTTGGGTTCATAAGCTCTATCTATTTTCTTCTCTTGCTGGCTAACGCAATATTTGATGGAATATTAATTCCCAGCCGCCACAACATTAAAAGGCTCTCCCCTTTGCATCACCCAGTTCCCAAAAAAAATGAGAAAAGAATAGGAACAAGGCTTTTCTTTAAGCCATTTTGTGGGAGACAGAAAAAAAATATTTTTGTTAGTTTTACTTTGAGGAGAGCAATGAAAATTTAGGAGATTTCTACACTAATTTTCTCTTAAAATTTATTCTCTTTCAATTATTTTTTATTGTTTGTCGATGTTGAAATCTTTGAAATTGTGCTTCGAATTTCAATTATGAATTCATTTTCATTTTGTTCTAGAATTTCAATACTATCGAAATATTTACTTTCAATTTCTCTTTCTTTATTTAATGCATGTTATCTTACGAAATTGATTGTTTCATTTTGAACCTAGTGCTTCCAAATGCATGATCACCATTTAGTTGTTAAAATAGGCAACGTTAATGCACTTGAAAAAGTGAATTTTGTGTTTTGCCATGGATGGAATGATATATGTTGTGTAGGATAAGAATATACCACATAGCATGTGTAGCCATTTAAGAGGCCTAGATCTTAATCAACCCTTGGTATTTTTATCTTCATAGGAATATAGTGGATAATGCATTTTTAGGTATTTCTATATGCTATCGGGAGACGCTTATGGATATTAGAGAGGTTGCTTAGCTATCAATTTGGTTTGTTATAATTGATTAAGGACATAAAGAGGGTTACAATGAATTGTTTAGGTGCAATTGTAATTTTAGATATTTTATTTTCATATCCGTTAGCTTATTTTGTTTATTTTAATTTTAGTTATTTCTTTTTTTTAATCAGTCGTTCAAATGAATTTGAAGCTAATCCAATTTCAATCATTAATCTAAATTAAATACAATGCTCATCGGATGATACTCTTATTTATCATTAATTACTTGTTTTGCGATTCCTTACACTTGCCGATTCCACCATACATGTTTTTGGTGCCGTTGTTGGGGATTGTTTTACTTAGTTTAGGTTAATATCAATACTAATTAGCTCTAGGCCTAATTTGAACATTTTTATTGTTTTCTTTGCTTTTATTTTGTTTTCCTTTATTTAATTTCTTTTCCGAGTTTATCTTGTGTGAGGTGATTAAAGATGTTTCATCAACAAGTCCTTGCAAGCTTTGGCCAACATGGCATGGAACCTTTTTATGTAGCTTGGGAGCGATTTAAATATATGCTTGAAAGGTTTCCAAATCACAAGTTGCGAAAATGGGCTCTTCTCCAAGCATTTTATCAAGGATTGTGTTATCAAGCTAGAGTTTAGGTGGATAATGGGACGGCCAATTTCGATGGCAGTTATTTCTTTTCAAGAACTATTGGCGAAACTTACTACCTATTCGAGGATATGGCAGCCTTAATTATCATTGACATGGGGATCTCCCAATGCACAATTTCAGTAGGTAAAGCCACCAAAATCCTTCATGGAGTAGTCAACCAAACATGATGGAACATTCCTTTCGCCAACTAGAAGAGAAGACATCTTTGAAAGTTGCTTTGGACCGATTCAAGGCCACTGTCAAGGAAAATCTTCAAATTACCGACTCTAGGCTTTTCTTGATGAGCAAATGGAGCTTCTTAATAGCATGATTTTAGAAGACCTCTTAGAGAAGGAAGTGGAAATACCCAATCCTTATAGTGTTTAGCAATTGACGTAGGATTTGGTGTAGTTTAATGATTATTGTTATTCAGATTATTTAAATGCCCAAGATCAAGAAAGTAATTCAAATCGTATTGAGGCTTCTTAGGAATTCGAGCCTCAAGAGGAAATAATTCCTTGGAACAAAGAACAAGAACCTTTTAAAGATGTTTTAGCTTAAACATTCGATAAATTAGAATCCTGCTTGATCATCAATTTAGACTTGCTAAATCAAGAGATGACCATCTATAACCATAAGTTGTATGAGGATCAAATCATAAGCATGGAGATTGATAGCCAAATAGAGAGTGAAAAGCATTTAAAAGGGTCATTAGATGCATTTCTACATGTAGATAAGATGCAAGAGTCATTCAAGAATGTGGAAGGTCATGAGACCATTGATTTGAGCTCATTAATGGCACTAATGTATACATCGGCAATCGTCTTGTTTTGGCCATTGTCATTGCCATCACCATATTACACCCTTTTTAAGCCAGAACAAAAATTGTTCTCTGATCAAGCATACCATTTTTCAAAGCCTTATCTTGTTGGTGCCATGCATCAAGAAGTTCAACATTTTGTCAAACTTGAGGGTATCGCAAGGAAAGACCTATATGTAGTGTTTATATGACACTTACTATAGGTGGAAGCCGCTCTTTGATGAGTGTTTCTCCAACAGTCAAGCCAATGACTATAAATCAAGTGCTTCTTGAGAGGCAGGAGGCAACCCCAATTCTCTAAACTTTTCTTGTTTTGTTTAATTTTTTGTTAATTTTTTTTTTTTTTGGAACTTTTTACTTTGCTTTGGTGTTCTTCTTTTGTAGGTACAAGTGTTCAAGATTAAGGGTTAACTTCATTTCAAGAGAACAATTAAGTCATCAAGCCTAAGCACTAAATTTGCATAACGAAGTTTCTTAAAACCCATCCTTTTGTCTTGATTTCTTACACTTTGAGGATAATGTGTATATATGTAACGCCCCCTTATGGGCACTACAAGGAACGTTACTTTTATCATTAAATTTAATAATTATCGATAAGTAGTTCGAAACAATTAACAACGCTGAGAGAAATATTCTAAGAAATACATCCTTTTTTTAAACTATTTACCGAATACACTTCCCTCACCTCAGCTAGCCCGACGAAGCACCTAATGCATTCAGCTAACCAACCACATGCAGAAATCTTTGTTTACAAAATAAATATTTTACAAATACAAACTCACATATATAATGAAAGCACTCTTAACTTCTAATCAAACAACTAATTTAAGACTAATTACGAAGAAACAAACTATATAGCGTATTATTTAATAAATAACCTAAGAATCTAAAAGTCTAAAATGAAAATTACATTTAATAAAACATAAGTTCAAAAGAACATATCACAAGTAAAACTAAGTCTAAAACAAATAAAAATACGAAACATAATATATTAAATTTTATTTGAGTTTAAATTCCTTTCATGACATGACTCTATTTCTAATCCAACACTCTTTGCACACATGTTTGTCCTTGTCCTCCATCCTAGTCAATCTGTATCTTATCTTTATCTTCAACATGATATAAAATGTACACATTCCTATCTTACAACATAAAACATTTCATAAAAATCATACATGACATCTTAATTATAATCATCGAAGTACATGAGGCGCAAGTTTGTATAGAATATATATTTTCATTTAAACTTCCATATTAAAACATTATTCATTGTATCTTTAGAGGTTGAAACATTACACTATAAACATAAACATAATTGTAAGAGAGGAGTAAGGAAGCTAATCCCAAACCAAACATATAAGTCCAACTTGCGGGATAGTCCATCTAGCGAGACAAACATAAACATGGGATGTGTAATGTTTATTTGAGTGATACATATCTATAGATATAATTTTAACATACCTTGTCATTGAAACATCCGTTAAATCTTCGTGTTACAACAAGAGCTTTCATGAGAAGACAGTATGTAAAAACAAATTTAAAAATTATTATAAAACATATTCTAAAAACTTTTTCGTAAACTTTTATCATGCTACGAGTGAGAATGTACTTACATAACTTGCTTGCTAACAAACCTTAAATTGGGTGACATTGCTACGATTCTCGATGTGTTCATCTTTTAAAGTGTTTATGTCAATCATTCATATAATACATAAAATTAATATTCATGTTCACGATATCATTTAATACCATATTGCATCATCATACATCATTCTTAACAAAACATAGCATTTTTAAGTCACAAACATGCACTTAGAGTCATGAAATATAAAGTTAGAAAACTTGATCTTTAATCACTTGGAAAAATTAATCTCAACTTAAAAGCATGAATAAAGTGTAAGAATTATTTCATAACATAGATGACATATATAAATATCACTCAAATTTTTTTCTCTTGAAAATATTAATCCAAAATACCTTTCTCTAATTCTCTATGACATTCAAGTAAATCTACCAGTTATAAAAACTGGTTGACTTTCAAGGATTCATAACCATATATCATTCAATTATATTCAATTAGAGCATGAAAATTTGCAAAAATAAAGCTAACATATATATGATCCTCAAATTTTTCTATGGACATAAAAATTTTATTTAATAATTTAAATAAATTACATAATCTATACTACAAAATCTGTCAACAAAGCCTGGCCAATGAGCAGTCCTAATTAAAAATCACGTATTAAATTATTTATGTCATAAAATAATTTATAAAAATTACTACACATAATAGACACATAAGATCATAATATATCCAAAATTCAGCTTCAAATAAATTTGGAATAATTCAAAAAATACGTTCAAATTTAGAGTTAATATTAACATTAGACTTGCTAAACAACAAACATGTTTCATTCAAACATTTTTATAAAATTAAATATATATGATATACTTTAGAAATTTTTATGTGACATGCTTAACATATAAATAAAAGTTAGAAAAATAATAAATCATGCATTAGAAAAATAATAAATCATGCAAAACACATTTAAAAATATGATTTATCATCTCACGAATTACATAGAGCATATTTGGCAAACATTTATAATTACTGAGTACTTGGCAATCAACGAATTCTATCTTAAAGCATAATAAGCATATAAAGTTAAAAATTTACATGCATTTAGTTAGCATCTCATCAATAACTAATATTTTTTTACAAAATCAAAAGGCACCTTGTGCCTTATAAAATAGACTCTATAAGCATAAATACAAATCTGCCAGCAAGTAAATTTTGTGAATAGTATTGGTTAAAAGCTCATAACCACAAAAATATTTTGAACCAAAATTTAGAAAAAATCCTACACATTCGTAACATATATGTCCACATCATATCAAAAAATTGCGCAGCAAAGTAAAATCATTTGATTTTAAAAATTACCTACAATTGTACTGGGTAACTGAAAACCCCCTAAAATTCTCATGTCTTATTCCAATAACAAAACCTTATTTTCATGAAATTTCATAATATTATATGAACATAAATGCTTTCAACTATAAAACAACATTGTTATAATCAAAGTAATAACAAAATAATTTATTTTTCATACAAACATACATGTATAAACATTCACAACATAAAAGAATAATTTTCTAACAAAGCTTGTTACAAAACAATATATATCAATAATAAATATTCAAAACCATGAAAACCTTTAAACCATACCTTAAATTCTTATGTCTTCTTCAACAAATACAATGACTTGCACACAAAATCTCTAAAAAGAATTCCTTCTACTTTGGCTTGAAAGAAAATAAGAGTAATGAATTCTTGGTTTTGAGGATTAGAGGAATGATGGAGGCTTTCTTGGAGAGATTTTTGAGAGGGAGTAAAAGAGAGAATTTTCTTTGGATGGAACTTAAAAGAATGAAAGCTTTGGTGACTTAAAGGTATATTTGTAGGTTTATAAGAGAGTAGAGATTAAATGAGCATAGAAAACCTTAATCTTAATCTAATTAGGTTTTCCCCTTTTTTTTTTTTGAATTAGTGTAATCCTAATCTAATTAGGTTTCCCTTTTTTTTTTAGTTGAGTGTAGTCCTAATCTAAGTAAGTTTCTTTTTTTCCATAGTAAAATCTTTTTTTCTTCTTTTCATTGCCAACGTTTTATCTTAACATATATATATATATAAATATAATATACAATAATTATAATATATCGTTTATATATAATATAATATAATTATAATACATAATTATTTATACACAACAATAATATTTACTCCCATGACCCCAAAAAATATTAATTTGCATATTATTCTTTTGGACACTTTTTATTACCAAGCTTCTTAATGCTATCATAAAAATGTTACACAAATAATAATGACATCATAAAGGTTATTAAAATAAGAAAATATGTAATAAAATTGTCAAGAATATAACTCTAGGACATATATAACTCTAGAGCATTATAAATATAAATTTAGAGCAAATTGAAATACTAAAAAAATAATACTTGATGCGTATAATCATTTTTGGCATAAACATCCTGAGCACATCGATCCCTCGTGACCATCACCAGTGATATTACTAAATAAAAAGTTAATTTATGTATAATAATAGCATTTAAAATATTACATTTTAACGTTAAATTAATATAAGTGTCCATAGAAGAAAACGACGAGCGTCACATATTAAGTTTTGGGGAACTTTGGATGTCTTTGTATGGATACTTGTTTTTGCATCTTTTGAAAAAATATATATATAGAGTCTTGTTTTTTCTTGACGTTTAGTATGTTTTTACAATGAATTCTCTTGAACCCATGATGAATGTCATTGGATTACGTATAGCTTTTAGGAAAAGATAATTTCTACCAGGTTTGTGCTTAACGTTGAGTGATATGCAACTCAAAAATTATGATTTTTCTTAATTAATTTTGAGCACTTTGTCAAATATTGTTGAGTTATTTAATTTCTAAAGAAACATTATGTAAATGTTTTACATTCTTAGAGCTCCCAAGCTTTAGAACTTGCTTGATAAATTCTTGAGGCAAAAGCCTAGGTTTCGCTTGATTTGGGAAATGACATATGCCATTTTTGGATCGTGTGAGCTTTTCTAGCCTACCTTTACATGATGATGACACTAGTTGCTTTCTTTAAGCCTAAATGCAAACCTTTTCCTAGAACCCAACATCCACCTTGCCCAAAAGAGACATCCATCTCACTTTTACACCTTAAGCACATTGCATTTCTTGAATTCATAAGAACTTGAAGGTGTGTATCAAGATGGTTCAAAATATAGATGTTGGGATGTTAAAAAAAAAGAGTCCCACTCTCCTATGTCATCATTACAAAAATCAAAAGTTTAGGGTGTTGATAAATTAAAAAAAAAAAAAAAGAATGAAAGATGGTGAACATGAAAAAAAATGAAGCAAAAAAAGAAAATAAAGAGAAAGGTGAAACAAAAATAAAGAAAGAAGGAGAAACTACGGGTATACTTTGGTGAAGCTCATGGTTATCCTAGATTGACATATGTGCCTAGGTTGTTCTCAAAATCTAAATTGCAATATTTATCATGCCTTAACTTTAGCCATACGTTACAAGCAGATTAAAGTCCTATTAATCCTTAAACAAGTGATAGGCTACATTCATAGAGAGTGTTTTGAAAAGAAGGCCTATGGGGATTAAAATTCATCTCTAGAGATCCTTTGCATAGAAGTTCTATAATAGAATATGTTTGCATGACCTTATATAGAATGATAATGTTGATATAACATTTGGCAATTCACACACACAAAAGAAAGGTCCAATTTGAGAAGAAACAATCTTTTGATTTAAAATCAACACTTGATTGGAAATTATCCTTTCGTTTAAGTTCTGTTTCTAATTCAATTTTTTAGGAAAAACTTCTTGAGAAATTACCTACAAATTCACACTTTGTTTTTGAGTCTTTTTTCCCCCCTCAAAGACTAGTAAAATATTAAGTTTAGGGATGTGATAACTTTATAAAAATAGAGTTATTTATAAACTTTAATTTTACGTATTTTTTGTTATGTTCTTGATATTTTTATGTAATTTTACTTAATTTTGCTTATTTTTCTTATTATTTTATTTTTATTGTTAATTTGATTTTAATTGTTTTTATTTTATTTTAATTCAATTGAATCTTATTTTAATTATTATTATTATTACCCTTATTATTCTCTTTTATTTATTTTTGTGTATATAAAATAGGCAACAAAGGCAACTAAGGGGCTAATATGAAAATTTGGAGCAAAATAGGGTTAAAAAAAGGATAATTCAAATTTAATTTGGGTTCAATGCAATGTCACATGCGGAAGAAGAAAAAATCGAGCTAAGCACAATCTCGACCACCAAATGGAGCCTCCAGCCCTTCAGATCCGTGGGCTTTTGGACCAAGGTAAGTTTTGTGCAGATCGACATTAGACTTCTACACTAGTTTTCTCTTAAAATTTATTATCATTCAATTATTTTTATTGCTTGTTGATATTGAAAGATTTGAGATTATGCCTTGATTTTCAATTATGAATTAATATTTTTTCTATTATAGAATCGCAATATCGTCTAAATATTTATTTTTATTTCTTTGTTAATTATTTTAAATTTTTTTTCTTTTTCTTACCAAATTGATTGTTCTATTTTGAACCTAATGCCGCTAAATGCTTGATCACCACATAGGTGTTTAATAGGTAACCTTTATGCACTTGAAAAAGTAAATTTTGTGTTTTGTCATGGAAGGAATAACATATGTTGTGTTGGATAGGAATATACCACATAGCATGTGTAGCCATTAAAGAGTGCTTAGATCTTAATGAGCCCTTGTCATTTTTATCTTTATAGGAATATAGTGGATAATGTATTTTTTAGTATTTCCATAGGCTAGTGGGAGAGGCTTGTAGATGTTAGAGAAGTTGTTCAACTATCAATTTGGTTTGTTCAATTGATTAAGGAGAGTAAAAGGGCTAAAGTGAATTGTTTTGGTGCAATTGTAATTTTAGATATTTTATTTTCACATTGTTTAGATTATTTTGTTTATTTTAATTTTAGTTATTTCTCTTTTTAATCTAGGTTGTTAAAATAATTTTAAAGCCAGACCAATTCCAGTTATTAATCCAAATTAAACATAATCCATGTGGGAAGATACTCTTACTTATCATAATATCACTTGTTTTATGATTCTGTGAACTTACAGATTCTACCAAACAACATCTTTAGAAACCATATTTCCCTTCTATTCCTACACGTTTATCTGTTTGGTTCTAAGACTAGGCAAAGAAGATGATAGCTTCATACATAGAATGATTCCTATAGACAATCACCAACCTAATTGCTTCTTCATGTTGAAAATAATACGTAGTGGAATTTTAAAATTTTAAATTAGAGTATCTTCTCAAACACAAGTTTGATATGCTGAATAAATAAATTAATGATAGATCTTAAATACCTCTTTTGTATATCGAAGTCAACAACAATCTGTGAAGAGAAGAACATTCCAGAAAAGCCTCAACCAGCTGGTCTTTTTTGCTATTCTTTATCCATGATTGGAGTTTGGGTGGTCAAACATCACACAGCTTTTCCTCCGGTGACCTTCCAACCACTTGAGAAAACCTAGAGCTAAGTTCTTGATGTTGAACAATAGCTCTTAGGAAGTTTTAGAGTTTCTCTCACTATAGTACTCACTCTATGCTTCTCAAATGATCTAAATAACAAAGAAAACTCAACGCTTATTTATAGTGGACGAATTTGGGTATAAACCTTATTAGATTAGCATGCTGATCTAAGAGATTAGCCTTTCGAATTTACTCCATCGGCCTGTCAACCCTACGATAATCTGAAATCCTCATATATCTTATTTTTACTTGAGAATCTTAGATAGAGCCTCAGTTTTAATTCAAATAACCTAAGAGAAAAGTCCTCTAATTAAAACAATCATATACAGATAATCCCATAGTAAATAAAACATTATCAAAATAATTCAACATGTTTGTCTTGAATTAATTCACAAACTAATTTAACTGATAAACTAACATGAATTATTAAATCTAATCTTATCGAATTTCAGCCAATCTAATAATTTAACATAAGTCACCAATATGTAGCAAAAACATGCTGTATAGTTACAGGATTTATTATGAGCTAGCAAAGGGGACCTAATGGATGTATATTGTTCAAGCTCCTATAATTATAAATACAATATCTCATATACATATTTTATAATTATCAACTCTACCGCTACTACACTAAAAACTTAGAGCTACACTCTTGAACTATATAAAATTATAAAGCTCTAACAAGCCAACCGTATGAGACATATCATAATGTGTCACATTCTCATAGAATATTCATAATTGGCTTAAGGATAAATTTTGTTTTACCTTTTCGATTATTTTTATCTTACATTCCATTATCTCACCATTGGAATACTTACTATTCATAAATAGTATACCATTCGATTACACCTATGTATCCAAATGGTTGAGCACTCCAATCTTCCAATTATAAGATAATGCATATAAGAGAATATTATTAACTCTACAAAAAACACTATGGATTCTATATATATGAATAATGAGTCTATGACAATCAAGAGTCATGTCTGCAACGTATTCGTATGCATACCATCATAAAATCAAGATGTCAGCATTTGGTACATCAGAAACATAAATTAAGAATACAGGCCCATTAGTCATTTCCAGATGAATACACAACATCTATAATTGTCTAAAGTAAATTGATTTTAACAAACAAAATTATTAACCAAATAAATTCAACTTTTTGTCCTGATCTAATATATCATCACCTATGACAATGTACCAAAGTTTCTACTTGTGAACTCCCACTCCGATACCAAGACAAGCAATCTCCCATTAGGTATGTAGACAACATAGCAATCTGATCATGAATAAGGTGCCTAACTTTACTCCGTCGATTGCAGATCTTATCATTTAGATGATCACCTTTAAGATTCACGTCTTCTGCATAACTTGTTTGTCATATGCACAATCTAAATAGTTTAGATTGATACTCTTAGACTTTTGTTTGGTTATCATACATTCAATAGAAATGAACATAAAGAAGACAACATTTAGTTTATAAATAATAAATAAACTCTTTGTTGATAAAATGTCTTCAAAAACATATTACAACATTTTATTCCTTAGGGCACTATGTCTAATCCATCAAGGTAAGCATAACATTGTATATATATATATTAAGCATTAAATTAAAAAAAGCATTGTGTATAAAAGTTTTATGACTTTTTTTTATATATGTTACACATCTTTACCACGTCTCTATGTATTTTTTCTAAAATCATTTATAATACCAACAACAACATCTGGATCATGAAGAAATTTGGAAAGACAACACCATGACTAGTGAAAAAAATTAACCAACTTTCGCTCTTGATAGAATACCACATAAAAATATACGTGCTCCTAATTTTTTTATTACAGTAAGTTAGAAATAAAACGTAAATTAAACAACTAACTAAACTAAATAAATTCTATATTTGTAACCGCCCGAACTATAGTCGTCATTGGATATGTAATTTTAGCTATATTAGCAACCACCTGATCCAAAATTAAATAGATTTTGATCTATACTCTTGTTGTAGATTCAAATTGAGAGTTGTTGAGAGTGTAAAACTGCCATGCCCTGGAGAGCGAGAGGTGACGTGACAGATTAATTAAGTTAATTAAGTAAAAATTTTAGTTAAAACACAAGTTAAAGAATTTAATTAATTATGAAAAATGCAACCATTTAAAACTTTTTAAAATAATTATTATAATAATAAAACAGACAGGCAAAAAATGAAATAGAATAAAATAAAATAAGGAAAAGGGAATATGTGTTGGGTCCTACTAGGCCCACAGCTTGTGCAAATACATAGTAGCAACATAATTTAACTTACAACCACAGTCTAATGAAAAAGAAGTTAAAATGATACATGCCTTGTTTGATTAATACAAATAACTTACTCGGGCTCTTCTACTGCTCATAAGTTCGGTCTGTGGACTTTCTGTCAATCTTAAGCTGAATTCCACCTAGAAGAGGAAAAGGTTGAAAACAAATAAAAAGTGAATGAAAGGCTTCATAAGACTACGCTTTAAAATAGATAAATAATTTATATATATATAATTCATCATTCAAGAAAAAAAATTAGAAAACAGAATTAGATAGATAACTTCATTTAAATTAATCTTATCAAAAATTAATTTGTCCAAAAAGTACCTTTTTATCTTTCTTGGGCAAACCATAATTATCACCACCGAAGTGGCCCAATTGGGTTTTGGGACCAACCGCCTTTAAAGTCACACGCTACACAACCCGATTTTTGAATATGGCATCATGCCCTTGTGTTCATTTCTATTATTATTTAAAACCCATTTTCCAAGTGTTTTCATTACGTTTAGTATGTGGTTTATTATGTACATCATATCATTACTCAACAGTTAGGAAAATAATTGATAAAATCTTCATTAAAACCTTCATTGAAAACATTTTGAAAGAAATCATTTCATTTTTTTTAGGCCAAAATCTTTTTAAAACAGGATTACCGAAGAAGGGGTAGAAGTCCTACCTCAATATCTATGGCAATGTCCAACACCGCAATCCCGATCTGCTATATGTTAGCTCCACGAAACCACAAGCAACTTTAAATCTAAACTAAGTTTATTAGTATCTAGTTTAAGATATCCTATGTTGCTAAACTATCACATGGTGTCCTAGTGTGTCATTTGTGTTTATAAACTATATTATAAGGCTAAAATCTCAATCTGGGTTTAAAATAATGAAAACAAGTGAAAATGACAAATTTTCATGAAGCCCAATCTGCCTGCTGAACTATGCAGTTTGGCCTACTAGCAATCAGGACCGGCCTCCTAAACTGTTTCCAGGTTCGGCCTGCCGGACTCATGAATATGGCCTATCGAACTAGAAAATTTTAGAATTTTTTAGAATTTGAGTCACAGCCTCTCCGAGCTTAGATCTTCATTTTCAACCTATGTTCTCAATTCCTAGGTATGCAAAACATTCATATATGATAGAAAAACGTAATAGAATAGTTTTAAACTAATTTAAACAAGATTTGCATAGAAAATTTTAATTAAATCTGAAAATGAAAAAAATAAAGAAAAATAGAAAAAACTTAGTTTAAATCCTTTTTTCATCAAACCAAGCCTAGATTCTAGATGTTTTCAGTTCCACTAACTTAGATTCAAGGTTTCCTAACCTCAAGGAAGTTCGGATTTCAAAATACAAAGTAAATAGAAAAATTGGAAATATTTTTGAAATGTGAAAACTAACATTGGATTTAAGCTTTAAATCGAGTTTATGATAGTCCAAACATGTTCCCGAACTTCCAATCCATTGAAAACCGAAGCTTGGGGTTGATTTTTGAATCAAAAATTTAAGAGAAGAAGAGAGATAAAGAGAGGCAGTGAGAGAGAAAGAGACGAGAGAGTAAGAAAGAGTGTGTGTGTGTACTGAGAGTGAGTGAGGGAAGGAGAGGGAGAGAGAAATAAATAGAGAGGGGAGGAAAGCAAAACCAGAAACGGAAAACCATGTCCCACACATGGTTTTCCAAGGTGGGACTTGTTGGTCATTTAGCAAGTTGTTTTGTTCCAAAAATTCAAAATAACAAATAAAAATAACTAAAATAATTTAAAATCAAATTAATTAGAAAATCATTGCAAAATGTTTAGATTAAAATCAAATTACAATTTGGCACACTAATCCACCATCTTCTACAATAATATCACTTAATTAATTTCATGGGCGTTACAGCCCTTTACCTCTAAAAGAAATTTCGCACTCAAGATTACAAATCAATTCAAAAACAAAATAAATGCGGATATGACTCCCACATAGTTGATTCTAACTCCAAAGTGGCTTCATCAACCCGATGATGCTGTCACACGACCTCCACTAACAGTATGTCACGATGACGCTAGTTGATCACATTCTGATCTATAATCTGAACCGATACTTCCTCATATGTCGTGTCTTCCTGAATCTATACATCATAGAATGAGACTATCTTACTCTGCTTGGGCAGACTCTTACGAAGCATCAACACATGAAATACGTCGTAAGCATTAGAAAGCACGGAAGGAAGATCAAGTCGATAAGCAACTACACCAACGCATTGAGTATTCTTAAACAGCCCAACGTACCTTTGTGCGAGTTTCCCACTTACACCAAATCATGATATACCCTTGCACGGTGAGACTTTCAAGAGAACAAAATTCCCTACCTCGAATTCTAAGGGCCGGCGTCTTCTATCTGCATAACTCTTTTGTCTACTTTGAGCTGCCTTCAACTGATCTCAGATTACGGTGACCTTCTCGTTACTATCACGGATCTCATCTAGCCCGAGAATAATCCTGTCTTCTGGTTCTACCTAACACATCAGTGACCGACATGGTTGTCCATATAACGCTTCAAACGGTGCCATGCCAATGCTCTCTTGGTAGCTATTGTTGTACGTAAACTCTGCCAGATGTAAATACTTTTTTCAATTCCTGTCAAAGTCTAACATACACACACATAACATGTCCTTGAGGATTTGAATGACTCGCTCAGATTGCCCGTCGGTCTAAGGATAAAATGCCATGCTGAAGTTTAAATCCGTTCCCAAGGCCTCCTGAAATCTCCTCTAGTACTTGGCGTTGAACCTGGTGTCTCTATTAGATGTGATGGATAAGGAAACTCCATGTAATCGCACTATATTCTGTAGATATAACTCCCTGAGAACTTTCCTCAAACATGTCGACCTGAAGGAGGTAAAATACGCTGATTTTGTTAATCTATCGACCATGACCTAAATTGCATCATGCCTTTGCTCTGTCTTCGACAAACCGATAAAAAAATCCATCGTGATGTGCTCCCATTTTAACCCTAAAATAGGAAGCGGCTGAAGTTGACCTACTGGCTTCTGGTGGTCGGCCTTCACCTAGAGACAAGTCACACACTTGCCCACGGATTCTCAAACATCTTTCTCTATGCCTCTCCACCAATATTGCCTCTTTAAATCATGGTACATCTTAGTGCTTCCTGGATGAATGGTGAACTGAGACTTGTGCGCTCATCCATCAAGGTCTTAGTCACTTCTGCGATTGTTGGGACTGCTAAACGCTCCCTAAAGTACAGCGATGCATCAATATGTATCCTCCATTCTTTAAATTGCTCTCCATTATGAATTCACATCCAGATTCCCTGTAGGTACTAGTCTCACCACTGACTCTGTTTCACTATCTGAATGAGAGTTAAGGTCTTCTCCATATGATACACCAAAACTCGATCGTAGTCTTCATAATACTATAACCCTTATCACTTACTGTTGCATCTCTTTTCCAACCCTTGAGAGCCAAGCAAGCGAGAGATTTTTGGCTAGGCGCATCCACGACTACGTTACCTTTCCCAGGATGATATTGCAATGCAAAATCATAATCTTCCATATATTCCATCCACCTTCATTGCCTCAAGTTTAGATCCTTCTGAGTGAACGAATACTTCAAACTCTTATAGTTAGAGAAAACGTAAAATGTCGCCCCGTACAAATAACATCTCCAGATCTTTAGTGCATGATTCACTGCTACGAGCTCCAAGTCATGAATGGAGTAGTTCTGCTCATGAGGTCATAACTGTCTTGATCCATATGCCACTACGTGTCCATGTTGCATCAACATATATCCAAGTCTGCATCTTGAACATCTGTATAAACTTCATACGCTCATCACTATTCAAGAAGTTAACACCAAAGCTATAGTCAACCGATTCTTTAACTTTTGAAAGGTGAACTCGTATTCTTCATCCCACTCAAACCTGACATTCTTCCTAATCAGTCTTGTCAACAAAGCTGCTATCTTTGAGAAGTCCTTCAAAAATTTCCTATAGTATCCCACGAGTCCCAAAAAACTATGGATTTCTGCTATGTTCCCTGGTCTTTCCCGTTCTACTATGGCTTCTACCTTAGATGGATCCACTAAAATGCCTTGATCGGAGATGACATGCCCTAGAAACTTGACTTCTGTCAACCAAAACTTACACTTTTCTTTCTTGGCATATAGTTGATGCGCCCACAGAGTCTGAAGCATGATCCTGAGATGTTGCTCATGCTCCTCCTAAGTTTTAGAGTAGACCAAGATATCGTCGATGAACACGATCATGAACTGATCCAAATAAGGCCTAAATATCCTGCTCATCAGGTCCATGAAAGCTGCCGAAGCATTTGTCAACCCAAATTACATCAACAAAAATTCAAAGTGTCCATACTAGGTCCTGAAAACTGTTCTGGGAATGTCTTCTTCTTTAATCCTAAGTTGGTGGTATCCCGAATGCAAATCTATCTTTGAAAAGTATCGCAAACTTCCCAACTGATCGAATAACTTGTTAATCCAAGGCAAAGGATACTTATTCTTCACGGTGACCCGATTTAGCTATCGATAGTCAATGCATAGCCTAAGGGTTCCATCGTGCTTCTTAGCAAACAAAATCGATGCTCCCCACAGTGACGTGTTATTCCGAATATATCCCTTATCAGCAAACTCTTGAAGTTGCTTTCTCAATTCTTTCATCTTTGTTGATGCCATTTGATAAGGTGCTATAGAAATCGAAGCCGTTCCCAAAAGCAACTCAATACCAAACTCAATTTCTCAATGTAGTGGTAATCCTGGTAACTCGTCAAGGAAGACATCTTCGAATTCATCAACCACTAGTATTGTTGCATTCCTTATCGATGTACTAGACTCTCCTTCTAGGTTTATGAGGAAGGCATAGCAAGCTAGATTCTTCTGCCCTTTAAGACATGTCTTCATGAGTTGCTCACTCATTGTTCGATCATTACCACCTTGGTATGTGATCATCGTTCCCCTATCAAACACTAAAGTCACCCTCCTAAGTTGACAATTTATGGCTGCATTGTATGTGGACAACCAGTCCATCCCTAGGATTACATCATATAAGCTTATGGGGATTACAATCAAATCACTCTTCAGAATCTCACCCCCAATCTTTATTTTACAAGATTTACATACACAATTCACACACACCAGCCCCAAGGGTGAAGCAATAACTAAGAGCTCCTCAAACTCTTCTATCTCTAGTCCTAAGGCATATACAAAAAACTTGAAATGACACAATAAATGGCACCAGTATCAAATAATACATGTGCTAAGGATTAAGTAACTAGAACTATACCATCGACAACTACATTGCTAATTTGGGCATTCGATTTCCCTGATGTCATGGTGTGAACCTGAATTGGAGCTTTCCTTTTTCCTCTACCAACATTGCTAGGTCCTAGATTAGTCGGTCGATATTGCTGTGGTGAAGGTGACTACACGCTAGCTATACTTGAGGCTCGATACTAAGGAGCATTACGCGAGAAGTTCTACGACTGGTGTCCTTGTGATAGGTGTAGCAGTTGTTAGGGAGAGAACTAATGTAACTGCAGCTGAGGGAATTGCTAGGCAGAGGTAGAGTCTAAGGCTAAGGTTGACGACTGGCTCTTTCTCCAGCCTGAAGTCCTAGATGACACTTCTAATTGGATAGTTCCTTTTGATGTGTCTTGGCTGCTGGCAATAATGGCAATGGAAGCTATAGGAATTGCTGCGCTTGCTGCTAAATGAACTACTACTTCTACTGTTCACGTTACCATATTGATTCTTTCCTTGAGCTGGACGGCTATTGGTGCTCCTCCTATCACTACTTTTATGGTACTCTTAACGTCCGTACTCGATCCCCACACTATTGCGTATAATCATTTTCAACAGATATAGCTGACAACATAAGCTCACCAAAATTATGACACAAGCTCACTAAAATTCCTAAGTCGAAAGGCAACCACCTGCTATCAAATAGAAGACTTAAGCCCTTCTAGAAACTTAATACACTTCTCACGCTTCGATGCCACTATAGATGGAGCAAACTTGACCAGCTCATTAAACTTTACCTCGTACTCCCGAACTAATATATCACCCTGTTCCAATCTATAAAATTCAGCAATCTTCTAGTCTCGATATCCTTGCAAAAAGTAACGGTTGTAGAACAGCTCCTTGAACTTGTCCCAGCTAATGTTCTCGTTGTTCTCCAAGTGTTTAGCTTCTTCCACCAAGTATTAGCACCACCTTCAAATTTATACGCTTTAAACTAGACATGATACTCTGCTGGCATGCCAAGGTTATCCAGGTGTTTCATGACTGAATCTAACCAATATTCAGCCACTTATGGGTCCCCATTTCCATTGAAGGTCTAAATAGATGCACGTCGAAACTCCTTAAAGTACGCATGTCGATGATTAGCCTCAAAATCCTCTAATCTTGCCCTAGCTGTCATCAACCGAAAAGCAGCAAGCATTGCCCACATCATACTTCCCTCATTCCTTGGGTTCACGTCAACAGCAAATGAATAACGCCCTGGTGCCATTCTCTCACTTTTGAAAACAAAATTGGATTATCAGTGGTATTTTATTGTCGTGCCTATGTATGCATAATTCCCAAGGTTCATAACCTAGGGCTCAAATACCATTCTGTCATGTCCTAAAGTACGGAAGGTGACATGGCAGATTAATTAAGTTAATTAAATAAAAATTTTAGTTAAAACACAAGTTAAAGAATTTAATTAATTATGAAAAATGTGACAATTTAAAACCTTTTAAAACGATTATTATAATAATAAAATAGACATGCAAAAAATGAAATAGAATAAAATAAAATAAAGAAAAGGGAATACATGTTAAGTCCTATTAGGCCCACAACTTGTGCACACACATAGTAGCGACATAATTTAAATTACAACTTCAGTCCAATGAAAAAGAAGTTAAAATGATACATGCCTTGTTTGATTAATACAAATAACCTACTAGGGGTCTTCTACTATTTGCGAGTCCGATCGGTGGACTCTCCGTCAATCCTAAGTTGAATTCCACCTAGAGGAGGAAAAAGGCTTGAAAACAAATAAAAAGTGAACAAAAGGCCCAGTAGGACAATGCTTTAAAACAGATAAATAATTTAAATATAAAGTCTATCATTCAAGAAAAACAATTAGAAAATAGAATTAAATAGATACATTCATTTAAATTAATCTTATCAAAAAGTAGTTCGTCCAGAAAGTACCTTTTTATCTTTCTTGGGCAAACCATAATTATCACCACCGAAGTGGCCCAGTAGGGTTTCAGAACCTACCCCTAAGATTGCACGCTACATGACCCGATCTTTGAATATGACATCATGCCTTTGTGTTCATTTCTATTATTATTTAAAACCCATTTACCAAGTGTACTCATTTATGTTCATTATGTGGTTTATTATGTACATCATATCATTACTCAACAGTTATGAAAATAACTGATAAAATCTTCTTTAAAACCTTCATTGAAAACACTTTGAAAGAATCATTCATTTAGGCCAAAATCTTTTTAAAACAGGGTTACCAAAGAAGGGGTAGAAGTCCTACCTCAATATCCATGCCGATGTCTAACACCGCAGTCCCAATCCGCTATATGTTAACTCCACAAAACCACAAGCAACCTTAAATATAAACTAAGTTTATCATTATCTAGCTTAAGATATTCTATGTTGCTAAACTATCCCATAGTGTACTAGTGTGCCATTGGTGTTTATAAAACCATATTGTAAGGCAAAAATCTCAATTTGGGTTTAAATAAGTGAAAACATGTGAAAAACAATAAATTTTCATGAAGCCCGGTTGACCTGTCTGTTCTCGTAGTCCAACCTACCAAACTGTACAGTTTGGCCTACCAGCAATTAGGACTAGCCTACTGAACTATTTTTAGGTTCGGCCTGCCGAAGGTATGAGTCTGGCTTGGCCTGCCAGACTCATGAATCTGATCTACCGACTGAAAATTTTGGAATTTTCTAAAATTTGAGTGTTGGCCTCCCCGAGCTCGGATCTTCATTTTCAATATGTTTTCTCAATTCCCAGGCATGCAAAACACTCATACATTATAGAAAAATGTAGTAGAACACTTTTAAACTAATTTAAACAAGATTTGCTTAGAAAATTTCAATTAAATTTGAAAATGAGAAAAATGGAGAAAAAGAGAAAACTTAGTTTAAATCCATTTTTCATCAAATCAAGCCTAGATTCTAGATTCTAGATGTCTTAGGTTCCACTAACTTAGATTTAAGGTTTCCTAACCTCAAAGAAGCTCAGATTTTAAAATACAAAGTAAATAGAAAAATTGAAAAAAAAATTGAAATTTGAAAACTAACCTTGGATTTAAGCTTTAATTTGAGTTTATGATCGCCTGAACACGTTCCTGAGCTTCCAATCCATTGAAAACCGAAGCTTAGGCTTGATTTTTGAATCAAAAATTTGAGAGAAGAAGAGAGAAAAAGAGAGGCAGTGAGAGAGAGAGAGACGAGAGAGCGAGAAAGAGAGTGTGTGTGTGTGCTGAGAGTGAGTGAGGGAAGGAAAGGGAGAGAAATAAATAGAGAGGGGAGGAGAGCAAAACCAGGAAGGGAAAACCATGTCCCGCGCGTGGCTTTCCACGGTGGGACTTGTTGGTCATTTGGTAAGTTGTTTTGTTCCAAAAATTTAAAATAACAAATTAAAATAATTAAAATAATTTAAAATCAAATTAATTAGAAAAATCATAGCAAAATGTTTAGATTAAAATCAAATTACAATTTAGCACACTAATCCACCATCTTCCACAATAATATCACTTCATTAATTTTAGGGTGTTACAGAAACCAATCACATGAGCAGATCAAAACAAAAAAATGATGAGCAGTATGGATTGGAAGGTTTTCGATTGCACGAAAGTTTCGTCATCTACCATGAGACTATTCTTCGAGAGGCCGAGATTAAAGCACTATAAACCCTTCTCTAGCTCCTCCTAGAGCCAAAGATAAGAAAGTTTTAAAAGGAAATTGAAGTTTTTAACCAAAAATAAAAATAAAAATAAAAAAGAAGAAAGCCAAGTAGAAGTCAATGGCCAGAGTAAAGCTCTTGTTTCACTCCTAAACTCAACATCTTTTTTAATGGACAAGCAAAGCTCTTGTATTACTCCTATCAATTTTTTGCATTAATTTAACTGATATATAACATTTTTCTAACATTCAATATTGACTTTACTTAATATATATATATATATAGTAATTACATATTACATATCTTTGTTTCTAATCTTGAACAAAGTAATATATAACATTTATTTTACAACAATTATGTAGTGAAAATCTAATTCCTAATTTGTATGTATATAATAGAATAACAATAAGGGTCCTCCAATGGTAAGAAATGTTATTTTATACCACCGATGAAGCATATTATTACAAACCGTTGAATCAAAAAAATCTATTCTTTTTCTTCCCCAAATTCATTTGCAATCTCTAATCTTCTATAGACAAAACCTTCTAGTACCCATTTCAACAAACACATAAATTTTATCCTTAAGTCTTTAGAAAAAAAAAAACTAATTAATCATTTCCTAAGGGAGAATCTGTTGTAGGTTGCAATTGAGTAGTCCTATCTATAGTGTTCAGTTTTTGACAGTCAAGATGAATTCAATCAGTTCAATATGGGGAGGTTGCACGTTACATCCGGTGCATACACTGATACTGTATCAAGATTTTAATACCACACAAGACTATGATGGAAAACACTTTCCTTTTTCTCTTTTGAGAATGATTAGAAAAGAATTCCTTTCAAAATCGAAAAAATCATTAATTCTTAGAAAGAACAGTGTTTGACTAGAAAGAAAATGAAAGAAAATGAGAGAAAATGAATCTTGTATGGAGGAAAGTAACCACGTGTAAATGATGAAATCTCTCAGACTGATAATTGAGAGTGTGATAACTCTTATTGATATATTTCTGATAATTACAACTAATTCTAGGTCTTATAACTAACTCATTTAACAGTTCATGAGTTTGTTTCAATTGTATCGGCTTCCTTTCTTTTGCAATGCCTAACACTATGTTGAGCTGGCACATTTGAGCTGGCACTGATACCTTAACACTTAGATTCTTTTATATCCTCAACATGTCCTCTTAAATGAAAGGGTGTCTCTGTCACACTAAGTTTGCTTCTTATCCTCAGAAACCTGTTAACTGAGAGTCCTTTGGTTAAAACGTTAGCTGTTTGATAAATTGTTAACACATATATGATCTCAAGTTCTTTGTTAAGAACTTTATCCCTAACAAAGTGTATATCTATCTCACTATGTTTTGTTCTCGCGTGATAAACAAGATTTGCAACTAATGATGCTGCACCAAAATTATCACACTAGATAACAGGTTTGGAGGAAGAAAAAATGTCAAACTTCTTGTAACAAAGATTGTAGCCAAGTAATTTCTGCAGCAGCATGAGCAAGAGCTCTATATTCAGCCTCCGTGCTTGACCTAGCTACCACATGCTGCTTCTTGGAACTCCAAGACACTAAAGAGCCAGCAAGAAATACACAATATGTGCTTGTAGACCTCCTGCCATCTAGACGACTTGCCAATCTACATCTGCAAAGCTCGTGAGTTTCAAACTTTGACTTTGTGGTGTAATTGATATGGAGGCCTCCAAGTGCTACAAGAACTAGAACGGTGACCTCCACAAACACTTCAAAGCACTTGGAGAATCAGCAAACAAGACACATGTCAGAGCAAAACCCCTCCAAGAACCTCAAGAATCAAAAACACTGAGGTCTTTGCGTTTGAAAAATTTCAGGTACTTGTATATCTATTAAGTTGGTTATTAATTATGTATATTAATTTCAATATTGCAATGCTAAAATCAATTATAAACATAAAAATTCGGCAACAAATAATGACAAACGTGGTAACCAAAATTGGTCAAGTTTGCATGGTTAGAAATCCCTCTCCTAGCATCGCGATAAGAAGGTTAGTAAATTTTTTAATTACAATTAGTTTTAAAAGTTACCAAAGAAGATATTATTTCAACACATTCAAATTGTTGGACAAGCCAATAGGGTGACCTAGCAGCCGATGTCTGCCATTGACAACTAAGCAGGCAAGCATCGTCATGGGGAGACTTTTTAACCCTACAACATGGTAGATTTTTGTAATACTTTTAATTTTCAATATTACCATTTATTATTCAAATTCATTTGTCTATTTATAGCATGTATTTATTATTATTTGCATAGAATACACTAGAGCGGGATAGCCAAATCTAGATGACACAATCTATTTCCTTTTCAGCCACACATGCAGTTAAGGAGGAGGGAATTTTGGAGTAGGTCCTAGGTTGACGTAGGTGACACAGGACTGGAGTAGGCTCCACACTCCTGTAGAGTATTTACTCTGGCATTAGTTCATCCTCTAGCTCCAGGTCAGACGGAACATCATTGATGCGTATTGATTTGCATGTGGAAGATTTTATATGAAGATCATCCAAGTATAATATATTTATATATGTAATATAGCCAAAGGACATTGATGGAGTTGGTGGGCCAATTGCTCCTTCGTGTCTAATTCCTCCAACTTTTGTTCATCTAGGTCCTTTGCCTCCTCTAGACGCCGCTGCTAACGACAATGAAGGGACCAACAATGCTACAAATTTAGGAGATTATATTGTTTTTTTTTTTTTTTTTTTTTAGTATTTCGACACATTAACTTTGGTTTGGTTTTCATTTTATTATTAGAATAATGTATTATCAATTATTTTTTTATATTAATTTTTATTTTTATTATTATAATTTGATTATTTCTATTTGAAATTTGAATTTGAAATTAATAACAATTATTAAAAAAATATTAGAAATTTAATAACAATATTTAAAAATTTTGATAAAATATTTGCAACTACATGGTCGTTGGTCCTCGCAAAAAATAAGAAAAGAACATATTTGCGATGACATTTTTGGAAACAATCGTCATAAATAATGATACCACGTTAGCATCAACACAAGAAATTACGACAACATTATTCGCAATTGTCGTTGTTAGAAATGTTGACCGTGTCAACATCAACGAAAGAATGATTCGCGAGGAATTTTTTGTAATGACGTATTGGCAATGACATATGGTCGCAAAAAATTTATTTGCGACGACCTTTCTTCTTTTGCAACGACAAAAGTCATTGCAAGAGGCCCTATTTGTTGCAGTGTGACGGGAAGGTAATGGCAATGGTGGAGTTCTTGATAGGCTTTTGGGTTGTGGTGGTTGTCATCAACGTGACGTTGGCTTATGGAAAATTGGATTTACAATAGTCCATTTTTTTTTTTTTTGTTCAATTTTTATAAAATACAATTACTTTTAAAGTAAAAGAATGATTCGTGCAAACTAAAGCATTATAAATCATGGAGTAATTTATACAGGTAGTTGCTTCTCTTTTATAAATGATACTTTAGTCCCTCGTCTTTTGATTTTGGCAGAACGACAGTGGAACTCTCAAAACCTCGGCAATTAAGTCATTTCCGTCTAATATGTTGTCGTTAATGGATCCGGGCACCTAAACCATGATAATTTTTCTATAAAAAGACTAAAATGCCATCGAATAAAAAAGAAATAAAACGAAACTCTCAAGCAAAAGCAAAGCCCATCTGTGCAATGCACTGCCATCTCCTCCGCTGCACAACCAAAATCATCGCCCAATCTCCCGTCTTAAAAAAAATAAAAATAATAATAATGAAAAAAAATCAAGATCATGGAATCATAGTCAAAATCATAGAAACCCAATAAAAATAGCGACAAAATTCAAACAAAAATCTGAGAAACTAAGCCAAATTTTACCTCTGAAATCTCGCATCCACTAACGGGATTCTTCGGTGAATGACGGTTGTGAAAGCTCACATTCTGCCAATAAAGCATCGGGAGATTCTACAGCCTTCTGCATAGCTATCCAAAACTCAGTTTCAACCCTAAAATGAGCCAAATAATGCATTCTGTAAGGTAAAACTAGAATCAAAATGGTTTGTCATTCATAACCACCTTTTATATTTTTTATAAAGTGTTTAAAAGAATAATTTAAACAAATAATTTAAACTATAAACAATATAAAAACTTTCATATATTATAATAAAATATTATCGTATAAAACTCTTATATAATATAGTTTTTAAATTTAAATTAATAATTTAAACTATTTTTTTAATTACTCATAAAAAGGAACATTTGAAACATTTTTTTGCAAACAATTGAATTTTTTTTTTAAAGTAAAACAAATGAAATTGAAATTGGTGGAAGAGGGAAAAGAGTAAAAGACTAAGGTACCTCATTGGAGGACGGATAGAGAGAGACATCACAATTTGCAGTCGTGGCGGAGGATCCGACAGTAAAAAAGTAAGCAGCAAGAACTGACGCTATCAAAGTTGTTGACCATTCCATATCCCTTTCTCTCTCTAGAGCTCCGAAATATAGAGATTTCACCCCCTCCAATTCGTGATTTCCCACCCATAGCCAAAAGATTCATCCCTACCCCTACCTGACCATCTTCAGAACTGCTCTCTTCCTCCTAACGTCGAATCCAAAAACCCTTAGTCCGACTCCTCTCCCTCTAGTTTATGAGATCTGCAAGACCAAGCATTTGCCCACCCCCTTCCCCACCACCTCCAGAACCGCCCTTTTTCCCCGCCGTTGAAATTTTTTGCATCGGCTCTCTATCTAGCCTTTTAGATCTGTTGTTGTATTTAGAATTTTTTTAATTTGATTTTTTGTTGAAATTATAAATTATTGTTTCTTTACCAATATACCCTCATTTATTGGCACACATGCTTCATTACGTGAAGGATTTAACGGACATGAATGGAAAGGACTTAATAGAAAAAGGTGCTGAGAGTTTGATGGTTAAAATTAGAAGGAAAAAAAAAAAGTAAAGTATCACTTTTACTTTTTCTTCCTTTCTTCGTAAACTTTCACAGAGTTGCTTCTCTCTTTTCTTTCCACTATTGCCGTGTGACTTTCCACTACTCTCTAAAATTTGTTCAAATCAAACTCTCAAGATCACAACCAAGAGCAAGCTTAAGTAAATAAGAGTTATTGGCGTTTTGTAGGTAGGTAGGAAAATTTGGTTTTCAACTAGTTTATGGTTAGTTGTATTAAGTTTTGATTAAACTCTAAACTTTGATATTTTCTTAGTAAAAGCTTGAGATTTGTCATGATGTTCAAGGATTCAAGGAATTAACCATTTTCTATACTCTAGGTAAACTCAACAATTCAAACTTCAATTAAAAAAATATTATTAATTTTGAAAAATGTTTTTCATCATTCCCTGGAAGAAAAATGTTTATCATGTTTATCGTACAAGATCGTTTTGTTTATTATAATGATTGAGAAATGCACTATGACTTAAGAATAGTAAGATCATGGGAATAGCATGTTTAATTTAATCCCAAGGAATTTGATCGAGATGGTTTGTAATAAGTATCATGTGTTGATTAGTTTAGTTGATGCTTGTATGTGATTTAAAAGTTAGTCAAGGCGCGTTAGGATTATGTTTTGCAAATTTTGGTTGTGGATTTTTTTTTTTTCCACAAACTTTAAACACATAAATGGAAGCCTTAGAATCGATTTTTAAAACTTAACCGAACATGGGACTTTTAGTTTTTGACATTTTGAACAAAGACTCGTGACTGCGAAAAAACACAGTTTTGACTCTAAATAGGCCTTTCGAACAGTTTTTAGATACGACCTAAAACAGCCCAACAACTGTCTAAAAACAGCCCCTCAAACTGTCTAAAACAGTTTACAAAAGCTATCCAAAACAGTTCTAGCAGTGTTTTGCCGTTTTCGAGCTGCTTTGGGTTCGAATTTTACATTTTTCTGAATATAAAAGTTTTAGATTTTGATGAGACCAACAACTTTCGTGAAGATATTTTCTTCAAAATCCGTCTCTAAAATATAGTTATAGACAATTTTTCAAAGCAATCCAAAAAATATATATATTTTTTGGGCAGAAAACTGTTTTAAAGTTTCGGGTCGTTTCGAGACCGAACTACAATTTTTGCCAAAAAAAAAAAGTTTTAGTTTGCAACAAAATGAAGAACTTTTGTGAAAAAAATTTTGTGAAATACTACTTTTAAATTAGACTTTAAATTGGACTTATAAAAACAGTCAAAACTTTTAATTGGTAAAAATTTCAAAGTTTTAACCAAGAAGCAAATTTGCCAAAGAAAAATGGTAACCGGGACTTTAAAAACAAACAAGAAGATTATTGAAACACACATTTAAAAACAAGTGTTTTATAGAGGAAAAACTTTAAAACAAAAAAGAAAAAAAAGACTGCATTCACTATATGATTTCACATAAATTTTCAAAAACTACTTTACTAGTACTAGTTTTTACAAACAAAGATCGCGTAATTTTAAAATTTGATTTTTCACTAAACCAAGAAATTAAAATACTTTTGAAAGGTTCTATAGACCTGAAATTTAGTGGATTAACAATTTTGGATATTATTTTATACAGTGATTTTTATTTAAAATTCCAAGCTAAATGGGTAAGAATTTCAAAGACAAACTTTAATAGTTTTCATTTGAACATTATTTCAGCAAGCATAAAAACCCGATACAATAGAGCTTTAATGTCATGATGTTAAGCACGGGTCCAACGCACGTTTCAGTGTAAAATGCCACTCGAGACACATTCTATTAGTTGAATATATATGACGATATGATATCATTTTCGAGCTTATGGACTTAAAAAAAATTATGAGCCCATTAAGTGAATTTAAAATAAGGCCAATAAGGATTTAAGGTAAGAATCATGAATTTAGGAAATACCCAAATGGATTAAAGTCTCACAAATTTTACGACAATAGATAATTAATTAATTGTTTTAAAATTAATTAATTATCAACGTGGATACGAACAAATGGCAATTAAGGAAAAGTTTAAATATTATGAGGATTTAGTAAAAATAATCCTTGTGATAGAAATGGTGAAATCCATGATCAATTGATAAAAGACTTTACAATCTAATTGAGTGATCGAATTCTTGTGGTAATGCTACATTGCATAAAATGAAGTATTATTACACACTCCAAATAAGTGTATTGTACAGATTTGTTTCCAATAGAAAGAAGGAATTTAGAATCTATAGGAAAGCCTACTTCATTGAAACAGGTAAGTAAAAATCTCGCCTACAATGTAAGCAATTTTTAAATCAAGCTGTTTTTACATGATTTCTAAAAATATGAAATACATGTTCGATGATATACCCTGCTATAATTATGACATATGTATGTATCTAAGATATGATGAGTTAGCATCTTCTGAAGTTATGACCGATGTATGCTATATCAAAACATATTGTTTGCTTGCTTTCAATTAAGCATATTTTTAGTATTGATATGCAGTGCTGTGTAGTAACATGTCATACTACATACACATAATAATACAAGTGAAACTAAACAAGATAAGTTAAGGGTATCGTACCAATCTCTCGACCCACGGAAAGCTTCATGTTAAAGTAATAAATTATAATTGATCACGGTATTGTTGGGACCTTGCAAACCCTAATATTCCCTTGATCGTGTGCAACTGGTAAGATCACTTGGGCCCAAACAGTAAGTTAAGATAAAGTTTAAATAACTGAGCATAAATCAAATCAATAAGCAAGCATAAAATGATCATGCATTGATTTATCAAATAATCTTCAAATTGTTTTGTGAGTTTAACTTCTTACTTGCTGAACGAGAGCTCATTTAAGTGTGTTCATGCTGTAGCTAAGGAACCTGTCAGCATCACTTGACTGGGCAATGACGAGCGGCGGACGAACGATGAAGATGGGAATAGATACCACTCACGCAAATGTAACATGTCCGCATTTATAAGTGTATGAAATTATGCATGCTATTATTTTACGAAATTAAAGATGCATTAAAAAAGTAAATAAGATTATGTATGCAAGTTTTTGGAAATTGGAGATGTAGTCATACAATCCTGGTTTATAGAATGTTAATATTTAAAAATGTTGTATTAAAAAATTCAATAAATACGCATGAATTTTTAAATAAAGAAATTACAAGATCAGTTAGAATAAAAATGACTGTACGAGTTTTATGTTATAACAAGTAAGGTTTTTGATGAATATATTATTATGAAAGTCTAAATGGTTATGCTTTAAGAAAACTAATATGTTAGATTTAAATAAATAAATTATAAGCAATTATTGTTATGTTTAGTTTTTAAAAAGACTAAGTTTTAAGAGAATTATTATGTTAGTTTTAAGATAATAATTTACGAGTAAAATATATAAGTAATCTAAAAAAGCATTAAAGAGCATTTAAAATACGATTTTATAATGGTATTCAATTTTGAATTGTTTACGAAATAGATTTATTTAAATTAAAATATGTGTTAAAAGTAATAGTTTTTAAATAATTATCTCTATGTTTAAAGGATAAGTTTCAAGGGATTTTTATGGCTATGATTTAAGAAGTAAATATATGATGAAAGGAATTAAGTATTTAGAGACTATGGTTATGTTTAAAAGAAATAATTGGTATCACGTTTAATCATGTTTAAGAAATTAATATTATTATTTCACATCAATGTTTGTTTTTTTTTTTTAAAAAAAAAGTATTCCGTAAATTTAAAGACCTTATATTAAAATATGTTTAAGTATTAAAATTATGAAGTTAAGTAACGACCACATAAACAGGATCATTACATCATGACCCTAATTGAAAAAAAAAATAACAAAACTTAAAAAAGAAGTAAAAAAATAAAATTAAACTTCTCCAACATCAATTAGAACTACAGAGCTCAACAAGACAACAACCATGGTGAAAAAACATAAAGAACCAAGCCTTACTTACCCCCAAAGAAAGAGTGAACCTTCCATAAGGGGGGAGTACTTTGACATATGAAACTAGGTTTTCTTCATCATTAGAATCTTCATATGGTCAAGTTGCTATCTCCTTGGGCTTGAATTTGACAACGAAATCGGAGACAAGAATGTAGGACTGCGGGTTGAAGTTGATGCAAATGACATGGTGTGGCGAGCAATCAAATCGATACCTTCCTTGCAAACCGCTCTCCCATGAGAGCCTAGATCCCCTAGAGGGGACCTATCTCATTGTCGCAAAGGCAACCCTGTCCTCGTCATTGCTGAGCGCAGACCTGCAATGCTGCGTTGACTTATTGCTTCGAGCGCTAGATGCCACCGCGACCGCTCTCGTCGTGCGACGCCCCAATACAAGTATCCCCGTCCTGTCTCGTTCCCCCTCTCTTATTTGGTTCCAGTTTTATTCTACTTTTCATTCAACATATTTGGTTGAAGAATTTTCTGCATATTCTAATTAAATTTTTATTTTTGCAAGTTGGCAATGTATAGTTTGTTATTTTACAAAAATACTTTTAATATTTGATCGCATCTATTGCGCATGAGATTTTCAATTAACAATTTAACAGAATATGATGGCAAATTTAAATTGCCAACACTTTATGAGTTCACGGTGTTTTTGCTAAAATTAAAGAACTAAAGGGACCAAAACATCACCTATTAAACAGATAAAAGACTAATGGTGCAAATTATGGCTACTTTGACGCTTTTATATGTATTTTTCTCTCTTTTATTTTTCTTTTATGCTCCTCCTGGTTTTGTATTCTTTTGCTTTTCTTATAGTTCTTTTCCCCTTCCTGCTTTTTCCATATGTATCCCCATAAAATAATTATCTTTCAAATTTAACTCACTAAAAATTTTTCCTCAAAAAAATTTATTCCACTTAATATTTTTTACTAAAGCAAACTTTTAAGAAAATAATAAATAAGAAAACGATATCTGATAAAAAAAATAAAATCTTCATAGAAAAAGTGTAACATATTGATTGGGCCTGTTTCAATTAGTATCATTAAAAAGTTTCATCTAGCAA
>CAMOHE010007320.1:2634-35349 GCA_946598075.1 Artocarpus hirsutus
TGTAGCATGTGAGAGCTTTACATTGTAGCAATTTTTTTTATTATTACTATATCATGTGAAAGCTTTATACTATTTATAACTGAATTTGTGGTGGGAACCCTTTGCCAAACACCCGGTTAGAGTTCTATATAATAAGTAAGAAAAATGATTATTTTTATAAATGCCTTAGTGCCTTATTTTATTTTGCCTTTTAATTTTTTAAAACCAATCAAAATATTCTTTGATTTATTAAAACAAAGGGTCAAAAACCTCTTTCCTTTAATTCTGTCTATAAATTTAACCAAATTGTTAGTGTGGTATGGCAATAAAACTGATTAAGTATTAAAAATAATTAAAAAAACCTTTTTGAAAAAATAAACAAAAAAAAAGACCTTGACCCAAAAAAAAAAAAAAAATCTAATCCCCCTACCCCAAAACTCGACGATGGTCATCGTCCCTAGCCCATGATAACCGTGACCCTCAACCCCTCGCTACAATCGAAAACCCAGTGAGCCCCTACCCACCCTTGCTCCAACACCCAACAATGATCATCGCGCTACCATCCCCATCACCAACCCTTTTTCCTCTCATCATCCCTCGCTAAGGCTGGCAATTCATGTTAGTGTGTCGTGTTTACGTCAGGTTGAGACTCAAACAAGTAGAAAATGTAACACCCGAGAATTTCTAATGCATTAAAAATATATTAAGTTAAGGATTATATTAAGACTAAAAATACAGTTTAAGGAAAAATACTATATAATAATTCAAAAAATTATACAGTATTAGAATAATATAGTGTGAGAAAGTACACTAATAAAGTTATGCAGTATAAAATTTCACAGCAAAAGTAACGTGTTGTAAGAATTAGACTGTTTAAGGTCATGCAGTACAGAAATTAGACTGTTTAAGATAAATCAGTATAGCAATAATGCTGCTTGAAGAATATAGAAGGAATGTTGTAACTGAATAGAGAATGTACCGGTAGTATAATAAAAATACTATCAGTATAAATTTAGACTATACAAAGTGAGATAATATTGGCATTACATTATATGATGAACATAAACAAGTATGGGAGATTATAGAACCTCATGAACTATATGAAAAAGAATACAGACAATATAGGAAAAATACTATCAGTATAAACTTGAACTGTGTAAAAAGTTTGGTGGACACTTGATGGATTTTGATTGGGCCACCACACTATGAAATGTGGCCCAATCACATTTGGTCACCCAAAGTAACCTAATTGATTACCAAGGTAATGACTCTTCACCTTTTTATAAAAAAAAAGAAAAAAAAAAGAAAAGAAAAGAAAAGAAAAAAAAAAGGGTCAATTTACTTATTATACAAGAAGACCAATTGGTCTCCACTGTGGAAGAAAAAACAAGGGGAGAAACGTGAAAGGAAGGAAAGAAAGGAAAGAAAGAAAGGAAGGAAGGAAGAAAGAAAGAAAGAAAAAAAAGGCTCGATTTTCCCACCCAAGAAACCATCCCCCCTAGCAATTCTTACTCAAATTTTGATGATTTACAAGCCTCCAAATCATGTTTAAAGCAAGCTCTAGTGTTTTGGTGCAAAGTTTTGCAATTTTAGAGGTAAGATTCCAAACTTTTTCCATGGGTTTTGGTGATTTGCTTTAAGTTTTAGATAGGTTTTGATTGGAGTTTTGTCATGGTTTTGAGGAAAAGACATGACGAGGTTTTGAGCTTGGCAAAGGAGGATCAAAAGGTTAATAAAGTTTAGGTAAATTTCTAAACTTTTCACTTGAAAATTCATGCTAAAAATATACATACCAAGTGTTTGATGAAATGTTTTGGTCCATGGCATGTAAATGGATATTATAGCATGATTGGTTTATGTTTTATGATGATGGTGATGATGATGGAAAGAAGAAAGTAAGGGTTTTGGTGAAATTTCAAAAGGGACTAAATTGTAAAGAAAATGAATTTTCAGCAAATTTGAAAATCAGCCAAAAAGTCCCTCTAAACGTTGAAATTTCAAAAAAAGTTACAACACAAAAGTTGTAGAACGCGTCGAAACTGTTAGGACAGAGCAGACAGTTTTCTAAATTTTGCCCGATTTAGAAGTTATGAATTTTACGAAATTTTGGACACAAAATTTCAAGAAATGGAAATGTTATGAAAAGTTTAGAATTCGACCATGGTGCTTTTGCAAGTTTTATTCCTTGCGAGAAACTGAGCATTTTGGTATAAAGTTGTCATTTTTGATTCTAGGGGCAAAAATATAAATATTTTTGTGTTTCGAGCCAAAACTGTAAAATTGTATAAAAACAAGGTTTTCATTAGAGAACGTTGGTTTCTTACACTGCTGTAGGCAATAAGTATCATAGATACTAAGTTTTTAAGAAATTAAAGTTTTGGCAAAGAAAGAATGAAAGAAAAAGATATTAAAGGCAAAATGGTCATTTTATAAAAATGGCAAAACAGACTCGAAACGCTCAATATCGAAAAAACGCTTCTTAGTGGGAATTTTTTTCGTAATATGTAAGTAATAAAATGTTAAAGTTAAGCAATGGGTTTTACAGAGTCACGAAGTTGACGAAAAACCCGTTAGGAGTAAAATCGTTATTTTTAAGAAAACGGTTAGAACAGAGTTGAACACTCCGATTTAGCATAACGCTCTTAGATGAAAAATATTCAGTAATACATTAATTAATGAAACCATCACATGAGATGGAAAATTTAATAAGGGATGTTCAAGAGAAAGAATGGTAACCCAATGGGTTACAAAATTAAGTAAACAGAAGGGTAAACTGATAGTAAACCAAGTTATGAAAAAAAAAGGGGAATGAATGTTTAATGTTTACATTTTATTATCAACCGAGTAGATTGATAAAAAGAAAGTTAATTAATGAGTCGGCTGTCGTTTAATCAGGACATAAGAGTCCGACTAATGAAAGGAAAAGGAATGGAATAGAAAACGCTAGAGCATAGTCTGGGTAAGTTTCAAACTTCACCTACAGTATGAAGTAAATGATTTTTAAATATTTACGTATAGGTTTATAAATGAGTTTGCAATTATTATGCAAGTTTCTATTTAAAGTATGTTTGTATTTATTATGCAAAAAGTTTTAAAGATTCAAAGCAAGACTTGCAATGAATTTGCAACTGTATGTTTAAAGTCTATTTGCATATTGATATGCATAATGTTTTTAAAAGTTTAAGTTATGATTTTTAAAGTATTTAAAGTATGTTTTGCATTTTGATAATGCATAATGTTTTATAGTTTAAGTTATAAGTTTTATGATACATTTGTTATGCAATAAGTTACATTTGTTATGCAATAAGTTTCAGAATAAAAGTTATGATTTGCAAAATGTGTTTATGTTTTATGTTGTATTTGTTATGCAATAAGTTGCATTTGTTATGCAATAGGTTTTAAAGTATAAGATATGATTAACAAAGGTGTTTGCATATGATGCGTTAGCATTTGTTATGCTCATTAATGTTAAAAAGAAGGTAAAGCACAGACGACAAAAGAAAGTGTCATAGCAGCTTCTTTGATATGAGCTACAGAAAGTAAAGTTAAAGTTTGACCTCCTAGATGTGAGGTACATGAACTCGATGATCGTTGGTCTCAAGTCTTTCACAAGGGAAGCATCATGTTTATAATCTCATGATCAATGATGTTGGTACAAACTCTAAAATAAGATAATGAAAGTTAAGGAACAAAGATAGAAAGTTAAAGTAAGATAAGGAAAGTTAAGTAACAAGGATAGAAAGTTAAAGTAAGAAAAGAATGTTCATAAGACACTCATAATCAAAAGTTCATAATTGAGCATAAATGGAAGCATGCATTTTGATTTTACTTGTTTTCCTTGATGTTATGAAACATTTATATACCATGGAAAACATTCTGAGAAATGTTTTATATTAAGTGCTTATAAAACATAAATGACATTTATGAAGACCAATCTAAGGATTGTTTTATGTTAAATATTTTATGAAAAGCGTTTATGAAAAACGTTACAAAAATTCTTTATGAAACATTTATGAAAAACGTTTTAGAAATGTTTTATGAGAAATGTTTATGAAAAATGTTTCAAGAGAAGGGTATTATAAGAAAAGTTTTTAAAGCATGTTTTAAATGATTTGTGAGAATATGTTTGAACTTACTGAGTGAAAGCTCATTAAAAGTTTCTTCATGCTGTAGGAAGTTTTATGGGTGACCAGTAGGACCAGTTAGAAGAGCTGGTGGATGTGGAGGGCAGAGGCGAAGATTTGGGTATGGATACCACCATATTAAGTTTTTGCTATACAAAGAAAATGTTTTCCTACTATTTGATACAATGTTTTCAAAGTTCAAAAAGGTCAAATTTTGATAAAGTCAATGTATTGAGAAATGTTTTCAAAGATTTAAGATACAGTTTACGAAATGTTCTATATAATTATAAAGTTTAGTTTTAAGCTATGTTTTAGTAAATGATTCTTATTAAGTTTTAAGAAACGATTTGAAATCGTTTTAAAGACAAATGTTGAGCGAAGTCTCAATTTAGATTGCGACAGCAATCGCAACAGCTTTTAAGTATGTTTTAAAGAATATTTAAAGAAAAAAAAATAATTCAATATTTTCCTTATTAATTAAGTAAGATTAATGTTTAAAAAAGTTAAGTGACTGTCCCGAAAAAGCAGATCGTCACAAAAAATACCTCAATGCTAATACAACCCGTGACACAAACGAGTTAAAACATCTTGACACTACCATGACTCATCTTGACACCGGTCGACACGAACACATGTGACTCTCAATCAACCCATCCATAACCCAATATTTACCCACATCCTAAAATTAACTCATGATATTTAATAACTTTAAATTATAATTTATATTCCAAAATTATATTAAAGTAATATAAAACACATATTTCTTTAAAATTAAATCATTTCCGCACTACAATTCATATCTAAGTTAGTATCAATTTATTGATATTACTAATTTAGTTACGTATGATGCACGTATTATGTTGTAATTGATGTTTTGATAACATCGATTATGAATAATAATAAAATGAATAAATAATAGAATGAACAGAAGAAAAAATTAATTTAGAGATTCAAAGAGAAAAAATTACAGAAATAACCTTTGAAGATATGTATTTGTTTTATTTTGGCCTTCGATATTAACTTTTGGGTTTAACTACCTAGAAACTTATAAAATATACAATTTAGATCTTTTTGATAATTGATTATTTTTATAATGGGTATGGTTTGCAAGGAGTAAATGTAACGCCCCTATACGGGGGTTAACAGTTTTTAATGAATTAAAATAAAAATCAAAATTAAAAGTAAAACTTCAAAAATAAGGTTGTCTAGGACTTAAATGAAAACTCTCAAATCAAAAAAATATATAAACGATAATTAAACCACATTTTAATGTAGCACCTTAAATTTAAAAATATAAAACTGTCGTTATCATTATTTCAACCCTCAACATATCTTAACATAGTCACAGAAAGCAACAATCGATGCTTACATTTCCATGAAGAACATTCTCAACAAATGATACAATTCCATCGTAATACAACTATATAGCTTCTTCAACTATGTATCTTGTCACCACCTCACACATTATAAGTCCTAAAAAGATGAAAATATGTGGGAATGAGTGACAACATGCTCAGTAGGAAAAACTATTACTCACCTTTAGGTTTTTATCCTTACCACATTAAAACCTATATCGTTAGTTAGTTCTCATCATTATTCATTAATTTTATCATGCTCAATTCCAGGTGGATATCTTATGATCATTCTTACCAAGTTCCATACATATATATATATACATATTAATTTAGGATTTAATTATGCTCATCTGTATCTACCGTGCAATAAAATATCATATCATTTGACTCAACGAAACCCAAATGGGGCCGCTTGATCACCCTCTAACATTCCAAAGGTGTTTTAGTGAGGGGACATCAAGCCCCGAGTCCTCACCAAGTCGATTCCTGTACAGTGCGTTTTGGGACTTTCGACCCAAGAGAGCGTCATCACCTCCCCTCTATTTTACCTTTTAGGGTATTCAGGCCGAAGGGTGTAACTGCCGCCCTCTTCATGTCTCACTATTTCTCTATATTCAATCATTATTTATAGAATCAGTTTTTCTAACCATGCTTCTCAATTTATAACAACATGTGTCAATTCATTATGTTCCTTGCTATACAATACAGGACAAGTTCATGTCATAGTTTCATATGTGATACTCATATAATAGCAGTTCAACATAGATATATATATCTTGCGGTAAAACAATCAATTTTAATTTTATAAAAACCTCACAAAAGATGAGTAATAGAATCCCTACCTCTTCGCGAATTACCCTGTTGATAACTTCTAGCTCACAATAATAAGCTCACCACTTAAGCTCTAAATACTCTGTCATCCTACGACGTATAAAATAACCATACTTTAACTAAAATTTCTATTCCCTAATCATAAAAATTTATCATCTATTTTTATTAGTGTGCCATAATCATTTATATGAAATCCTTGGAACATTTTGTGACATAAAACGATGAAAACATATGAATTTGAATTATTCGATTGGCCTGCCGTTTAAGCTCGGCCTGTTGCCTGAGGCAAAATCTAGAAAACTCTAGTTTTCTATTTTTAAAGATTTTGAGCTTCAAAGCTCAGTCTGACTTGTTTTAACAAATCCTAAAACATGAAAAATACATAAAAACCATATATTATCATACTAATAAAACATGTAAATCTTTTTCTCCAAATTTTTATGCATAAAATATGCTTAAAATTCTCAAATATTGATTTTTACAGAACTTTACAAAAACATGATCTAAATAGGAAATTATTCAAACGCAAAACAAACACAATTCAATTTGTATGCACACAAAAGCACAAGCCCAGATCATGAAATAAAGAACAATTACATAATCTGAACATAGTAATTTGGAATAAAGGGAAGGTAGAGAAGAATTTAAGTTTTGATTAGAAACTCTACCTTGTTTCCTTGAGGAATTGTTATTAGGCTTGACTTTTTGCTTAAGAAAAGAGATTCTGAGTTGAGATGAAACTTTTGATCAGATTGAGAGGGTAAAGGAAACAGACAAAATAGAAAGAGGGAGAGAAAGGGTGAGTGGTGTGAAATGTAGAGGAAAAGAAGTTGTTTGATATGTTTTAGGAGTTGGTGGCTTTAGACATGTGAGTGAATAGTCTTATTGGGAGACTCAGAAAAAGAAAGAAAAAAAAGGGGATAAGGCCTTTGTGGGGAACCAAGGCATGTGACTTATTTGATTCAAGTCTTATCTTCTTTTATTTGTTTATTTATTTTCTTTTTAATCATTACACGAGAATACAATAAAAGAGGGTCTACAATGACATTTTGGTAAATATACTAAATAAGTATAGAAAATTTTCAAAAATTCTAAAAATAAGTAGAAATAAATATTGTGAAATGGATTTTAAATGAAACAAATTTATGATTAGCACACTAAAAATTAATTTAATTACCTTAATACCCGTTAGAAAAATAACAGGTGTTACAGTAAAGTTGTAAAAGAAACGAATAAATCTAAAATTATAAAAAGAAACAAATAAAGATTTGATGCAGTAACACAACCTGATTTTTTATTTCAAATATGTCTTTTTTAAAAGTTTCTTTAAACTGCTTTTGTCATTATTATATTAGATTCAATTTGAAAATAAATAATTTATTAATTAGAAGGTCAAGCAAGTAGAATTTTGATTTAATTCTTCAATTTAAATAAACCCAAAAATATTAAAACACACACAAAAATTTAATCATAAAAGAATGAAATAAACTAACTACTACATGATTCAAAACTGGTTACAAGCAATAAGATTATTCCAAAGAGAATTTATGTTTGAGGTTTAAAAAATCTATTAAAGGGATCAATTAAATTTTACATAGAGAAAAAACAAAAGAAGAACCAAAAATAAATAACGCTTCGTTTAATTTCGTACAAGACTCTCAAGCTCTTAAGTTATTGGCAATTAAAGCCTTTCATTAGTAATTTTAAAAAATAAGCCACGTGCAATGTAGGTGATATATATAGAAAAATATTTTAATAAATCATATAAGAATAATGATAGATGAAGTTTAAAGGGGAAAAAAGTACATGAAAACTACGATAAAACACCAAAAAATAAAAAAGAAATACAAAAGAAAAAAGGTCAAGCCACAACAAAGAAAGAAAGAGAGAAACAAAGGTAAAATATTAAAAAATAAAAAATAAAAAAAATAAAACACTATTTATAATAAAAATGATAGACAAATGGAGCTTAAAAAAGAAGGAAAAAAAGCAAGATTTAAATATGAGTCTATAATAGACAAATAGAGCCTTGAAAGAAGTAAAAAGATAAGGGGAAAAGGTTAAAAAAAGACCAATAAAAGAAAAAACAAAAAAAAAAATAAAGCAAAGCAAATCACGAAATGGTGAGGAAAAACAAAAAGAAGGCACGGACGAATAAAAACAAAGAAAGAAAAGAAAAAAAATAAAATAAGAATGAAAAAAAAAAGGCCAATAGAAGTAGTGTAAAAAAAGAAAAATAAAAAAAACAATGAAAGTAATTAAAAAAATCCGAAACATTTTGGACAAGGAAAGAATAAATAGTACAACTCCATGCCCACTTTAAATATAGTTAATAATATATAGCAAAATATTTTTTAAAAATAAGAAAGTAATAAGCTAGTAGTTGATCTAATGTCAATTTAGTGTTCAAGCAGCTTGACATAAATACGACAAATTTTTGGGCGGAAAAATTTTAGGTTAACACGAAAATGACCCATAACTTATTATTTTTTTTTACACTAACCTATAAAAAAATCGTATCGTGTTTATATCGTGTTGTCGTGTTGTAATCCGTATTACCAGCCCTACGCCTCACTCGTCCAAGATCGAAAGAGAAAGAGACTGAGTAGAGATCAGTGAAGAGATAGAGCAGAGATCGACACCCATCCGCGGGCCGCCTCTGTTGCCCCTAACGTGGTTGCCCTTCCCTGCATTGGCCCTGCCTGTGAGAAATTAAAGGTCAACGGAGGGAGAGATAGCCAGAGACGAAGGTATTGTTGAGCCTCCCTCCCCCTAACTTTTTTATCAACCTATATATATATACACACTTATACATATATATATATATAATACTGGATTAAACTATAAATAGCCCCCTCCCTGAAAAAAATGATCATTTTTCCCTAAAATTAAATAAACTCACTCTCTATTACTTTTTATAAAATTGTCGGCTTATCAAAAAGCGTTAACACCCTTTATGTAATTATTAGCCTGCTTCTTTATATGGCATATAAGATAAATGCAACTTTTTTTTTAATGCCCTCTACTTTTTTTTTGTGTATTTAACAATATTTTACTAAATAATTCATTCTTGATTTTTGACAATAAAAGGTTATAACATTCAATTCTTATTTTCTAAGTAGTCTCTCAAAAGATTTTATGTTTAGAGCTTATAACACTTGGATGATCAATTCGGTATTTATATTATCAATACTCATTCTAATGACCAATGCTTAATAAAAAATATATTAGTGATCTTACATGAAACATAGTTCAAATAAAAAAATTAACTTATATTTATTAGTTTACTTGCTTTTGACATTAACTTTAACTCTAATGAGGATTATTGCTATTATAGAAAGGATATTTTCTGTTACGAATTTTATAAAGAATTGACTATGTGATCGAAAGTAAAATCAATTGATGCATGATACTTTATTTTTGTACGCCGAGATTTGCTTCAATAATAAGGTTGGCGACAGTTATATTACATTAATAATTGTTGACTTTAATTTAAACTTTTGTTGTAGTTATGAGCCAGTTTTTGTTCGAATCATTAGCTCCATTGAAGAAAATTTCTGGTTTTGTCACTAGAGAGAGCAGAGATCGTATAAGAGGGAGAGAGCGAATTCGAGAGAAAGAGGGATTCTCATAAGTTGTTTTATTCTTTATTTATTTATAGATATTTAATATAATTTAATATATAAAATGTCAAGTCAATATTCCATCAAGTTTGCAAACAGAATTAGATAAAAGAGACATTTTTGACTGGTTGCCGATAATTCGGAGATGTTTCAACCGATTTTAAAAAATCATAGCACTCAAAATAAAATAGGTAACATGGTTCAAATCAACATTTATGACAATAACCCTAAAAAGTATATATTAGTAGTTTTAAGACTCAAATTATCTATCTAATTTTTGATATCTCAAATGATATCTAAGCAATCATATCATGACACATCATTTAATAAAAAAATATAAAAGTCAATTAAACATGATTTCAATTTTTTTAATGATTTGTCACAATATGATTAATTAAAAACCATTTTAGACATCAAAATTAGATCGAATAATTTTATCCAATTCTTACTGTGAATATCAGTGTCCTAATATGCGTGAAATAAACTGTCTTTTGAAATTTGGGCATCTATGCTCCTGAATTTACAATAACTAGTAATTGAAGATCTTCTCCAATCTTAGTGTCTACTTTTTTTTTTTTTTTTTTACAGGTATCTCTAATCTAAATGTTAATATCAATAAAATTTTATTCCAAAAAAATGTAAAAATAATATATTGAATATTATATCTTAATTTGTACTTTAATTTATATACTATTTATTTGAAAAACTATAAGACACTTAATTTTAAAATAATATTAAAATATCAACATTTTAATTATTAAATAAAAAAAGTAAATGCATCAATTGAAAAGATAAAAGATTCATATGCATTTTATTCACCATTGAAAAAGAATAAAGATCCATTTCCCAAAAAAAATAAAGAATAAAAACAGAAGAAGAAAGAATAAAGAAGGTAGACATAACCTAATGGTAAACTACACCTGATTTCAGCATAAGGTGAAGAGTTCGAATCTCTACACCTCATTCAAAAAATATAAACAAATAAATAAATAAAGGAAAAAGCACTCTATTTTCTCAAATACTTGGAGGGCCGTTTCGTATTGTTTTCAAAATAGGTGAAAATGTTTTTGTTTTGAAAAATGAACAAAATAGGGGAAAAATATTTTTGTTTTGAAAAATGAATTTTTTTTTAAAATTGTGCTGAGAGTGTTTTTAAAATTTTTACCACCAAAAACATGAGAAAACATTTCCAAAAATTTTAAGAACAAAAACAAACGGGCCCAAAATGCACCTCCCTTGCCAAGAGCCTACTCCAACGTTCCTCTTCCATTCATTACACATTAACAAAAAATAACATGAAAATTAAAAAATTGGGCAGGAGAGATGCAACTCATACAAAAATTAACAAGGATAAAAAACTATCAAGTGCAAACAAGAATGAAAAACTACAGGGTCACTTCAACATATCATCCCAAGCGCACCAGGTATGATGCGAAACTTCCTCGGCAGGAAGCCTAAATGTTCCCCATCAGACTGAACAAAAATGCCGCCACTGCCTGAAATGTCCTCCACTTCGATAGAGTGGACGCTGCATCATAGAACAAAACGGTTAAAAATGGAAGCATGCAGAATTGAGCTGCGAGTAACCATGAGGGATTCAGTCTTTTCTGTTACTATCACATATCGCAGTTTCATCCAAGAATATAGAAGATACCTTATTGCAGACACGTTTTTCACCGATAAATGAGTGCCCTTGTATAGTTTATGTAGATTGAGAATAAAGTCATACCACTTGAAGTCCTGAAGAATCACTACCTGCAAGGGAAAATGATTAGAAAAGTTCAAATGTAGGACCAAAACTAAATATACATATACATATACAACATGTATATTAAGAGAGAGAAGGGGAAAATGGATAATTCACCTCAAAAGTTCCATTAAATGGATCAGCATTTGGTGTAATTTTCATTCCACCACCAAAGTATTTTGCATTACCAATGCAAAGGGCCGTCACTCGGGAATACGTTTTCCACTCACCTTCATTAACCTATATTAACAATGTTTGAATTGCCGTTAAACGACACAAGTTACGGCCAATGCTAGAGTGAAAAAAATAAAACATCCTAAATGAGCCCTGAAGCAATGCAATCCTGATTAATGGGTAACAAATAGAATGGATTTGAACTTTTTTTATTTTTTATTTTTTTCCCAACACTCATAAAGTAGAGCAACCTTGATTCTGAGATCCTGATTATGGTGACCAATAAAGGCTTGCAAAGAACCAATAACATAGCACAAGTTTCCAAATGTCTTGTATCTAGAGGCGTAATACCCTGCCTTTGCACTCCTGCCAAATGCAATGAATTTATAAAGTCAGCACGAGTCCATGTTGAGACACTTAAACTATAATATTTTCAGGTTAAGCTTACAAATGAATATCAGCGACGTTAATAAAGTAATGTGATTCTCCTTCTTCTCCACTAATCACGCCAACATCTATCCATGATCGTTGTCCTGCAAAAAAAAAAAAAAGGAAAGAAAAGAAAAAAGAGGAGGGGAAAAAAGTCAACATGACAAAATAGTCACATCTAAGACCAACTAAAAAGTAAAGGCACCTCGACCCTGTTTCTTGAAACACCATGATGGATGAGGGGAAATAACGCCAACAGAAAAACAACTAAATAGTAAAAGAACCTCTTTGTATCCTCTCGATGGCTTCAACAGGGTCATTTTTCCTTAAAAAAAAAAGGAACAAAGAAAACAAAGAAAATTGAAAAAAAAATGACATAATGATCTTGGGCTAGTCATTATAAGAAACGAAAAATCGAAATAGCAGGCTATAAATAAAAGTGGAACGGAAACTAGACTGAAATGCAGAAACCTACCAGCTAAGCGTTCTAGCAAAGTCAGAGCCTGTTCCTAAGGGAATCAGCTGCAGAAAATATGGTGCCTCTTAAAAATTCATAACAAGAAGTTAAAATATCAGTTAAACGTGATTGGTAATTGTTGTTGCATATTGAGATCTCCAAAATTTAAGAGTAGACACTTACACCAAGTGCGGTTGAATGTCTGACTGTTCTATCATGATTAGTGACAGCTTTTCCAGCCCAGAAGAATCCATTAACAACCTGGAGATGTAAAAAGAAAAACTGGATGAACGGTATTTTGTTCACAGAAGAATGGGATGCAATTCAATGTTGTACCTCATGAAGAGTTCCATCTCCTCCAACTGCAATTACAGCATCAGCACCTTCCCTTATAGCCTGCGCAAAACCAAAAATAACACCACTTATACCAAAAACCAACCTTTTGGCGCAGGACCAAGATGTGCTAAAGCTCAAACATAAAAACATTCCTACCTCTCTTGTTATGTCGATCGCATGAAAAGGTCCTGAAGTCAAAGATTCACATATCTGTCCACGGTTTAGAAAGTATTTTTGTGAGTAATGAAGATAGCCACATATAAACAAGTATCACACGTGCATAGCAAAGAAAATAAGAGTGTCCCATATGCAGAAAAGAATAAACTAGATCCAATCTTGGCCCATCTTAGTGTGGTTATATATGGATCACCAAACTTACTATAGATGCGAGTCATTGCAAGAATTATGAATTAACAAGTTCAAAAAGTTTCATGCCAAGCCAAGCAGATAACTCAAACCAAATTGCACATACGTGAATCTGATAATTTTTGGAAACTCAAAATCCAATACTGCACAGAAAAGCCAAAGTTCAAAGAAGGCTCACATTTATAAGCTGAAATGTTTATGTGTAACATTATACATAAAGATAAAGTTTTACGAGTGAGTGTAATATAGATCAAATAGAGCTATAGTGGAACCTAACTTCAGATAAATGCTAAGATTAATTTACTTATTTTGACGATTACTAAAATCAAATAACACGTATAAAATGCCAAAATTAAGTTTTAGTTTGCGAGTTGAAGTGTGTCACGTTATTTCTTAATTTGTTATGTCCAAGTAGAGCTATAATAGAAGCTAACTCCACATAAATGGTAAGATTACGAAACTCAAATGGCACATAAAAAAAAATACAGGAAAGTTTTGGAACTAAACACTGCCATATCAACGTATACTAAAAAACTCCGCGACTTCCCGATGCTGCCACTAACTCTCCACAGCAAAGCCTGGCAAATCAATCCTATATTAACATAATTTTACACATAGGGTTCGTTTACAGGGCATGAAAGGAAAAGGAAAGACAATTATCACTCGATTACTTACAAAAGTAGTAATGCGAGTCTAGTGGGCTCACGCAATATGGGGAATGAGGAAACAAAATATCAATCTTTGCATCACTTAGTATTCATACCCTATCAAAGGGAATAAATACCAAATTTATTTAGATACCCTTCAAGTTCGCATGTTATAATACAATGATTATAATTGCGCAAAAAGATATCTTAGTATTATTAATAAGATTCATTCCTAAGTTTAGCTAGGTAGGGAATTGAATTGTTTCCCTTTACACCTTCTAATAAGGTAAGTAAACACTAAAAAAGAATCAATGATCCTCGCCCTTTGTACTTTACTTTCCTTCCCAATCCTATTACAGTTTCATAAATGTGCCTATTTTTGGAGTATTTTGTGTGTAATAAGAGGAGATGGAGGTTAATTTCTGAAAATAAGAATGTGTTTGAGGCGTGTATGAACACTTTTCTTAAAGGTTTTATTTGCCCTCATTTCTCAAAGTTTGTCAACAAGGTTTTATGGCAAATTATCACAAAATACAAACACAAATTACCTCCAAGATAAAAACAAACACTTGAACACTGATATCTAGCAATAATATAATGTTTCAGAACATGATATGAATTCTGTAATAATTCTAGAAATTAAACAAAGAAAGAGTGTCATTTCATGAACAGACACAACAAGCTTAATCCACACAACCTTTGCTGAAAGGTACATCTTTATTTGTAAAGGTATCTATTCATGTATCAATACATCTATTACAACGAATATGTCCGTCGCTAATAGATGTTCAAGTTTATATGAAAGTATACAACCAATGTTTACACTGGTTCGAAATATGTCAAAGAACACATTTATTCAACTTGTATCAGCTCGGGAGAGTGTCGGGGCGCCAGCTTTTCGGCGCCGCGGCGCTAGGCTCAGCAGTAGGCATTGCCTTGGCGCTGCACCACCAGCACCTTTTTCAAAAGGGTGCCGCAGTCCTGGTTTTGGGATTGCACTCTTTAAAGCTGCGGCGCTCGAACTTGCTGGCTCAAATACACCAATAAAATGTGGATTTTTATCGTCTAAAAAGTATCTAATAATCTTTAACACATAGAGAGATATATTACAATCTCTCCCACACCCATAGTTTAGAAAACAAAAGGGGAAAAACAACAATGCATATATTGACACGATTACAATACCTAATAATCATGCCCACATAAGATAAGAGCCCATTTCCTATTGCTTCCTATAAACTACTTTGAATTACATAATCCAAAAACTGCTTTTGATAAATTTTTTAGAAGAGCAAAAACTCCGTTCAAAGAACACTTTGAAACTTCTATCAATGATCTGATAAAAATGTAAAAACTTTAACTGTATTGCTTACTAACAAAAAAGCAATGCAAAAGGGCCCAAAGAATTAAAGGCACTTACTAATGAAAACAAGGCTGTGCTTAAAACGAGAAAAATGACAAAAGGAATGAGAAAATTCAAAAGCAAATGGGGAAATTCAGAAGAAGAAAGAGAAACAAACGCACATTAAAATCCGAACCAAGGCGAGACCTGATATGCGGTAGCAGCTTCTTCCATTCTTTCCCTGTCCTTCCATTAGCACCTGCTCCAAATTCAAAATTAAGAAACCAATAGAGAGAGAGAACACTCTGAACCCAACAAAAGAAAGACGGAGAGAGAGAGAAACAGACCTCGTGGATTGACGACGAAAACGAGGTCGCGACGGCGAGAGGAGGAGGACCCACCTCCCAGAATCGAACGGTCGACGGAGAGATCAGGGACGGAGGGTTGCTCAGCCTTGATAGCCCATGATTTCGGCATTGATGTTCTGATGCCCAATATTCCACTTCCCAACGCTATCTGATAGTAACCCATCGCTCTCTCTCTCTTAATATACTCTTGTTTCTGATCTGGGGGTCTCTTCGGATAGTTTATGCGAGATAAGACAGAAAAGTGGGAGAGATTAAGGATGCCTAAAACACAATTATGTATCTCCAAAAAAAAAAAAAAAAAAAGGAAAACGCAGACTTATGTATAAGTGATTGTTTTGAGGAAATGAGGTCGTTGGTTTCCTGTTTTGTTTGACTAATGTTTGCGAGTAAAAGTTTTTCGAACTTCTAAAAGATAATTCCCCACTCTCTACGCACGAGACGAGGGTGAATTACATATCACTTTCAGTGGAAATTTTAAATCTAAATTAAATAGAAATACAAGGAAACAACAGTAAACTAAATGAACAAATAATAATATAAAAATAGAGAATTACTATGGTGTGGCCCTCTTACTTTGTAGTCGTTGACTTGAATCCAATGGTTTAAAAAATTTAGCTCCGTCAAATAACTACAGGACCTCTCATAGATAATCAAAAATAAAAATTAAAAGTAAAAAATCTAAGAGATATGAAACATACCATTTTTAAGAAATAGAGAGAGATGAGAGATTTGATCGACGGACCCATGGTGGCAGGTCAATTTGACAAATACTAATTCTGTAAGAAAAAATTTGAAACATAACACTTTTAGGAAATAGAAAGAGAGAGAGAAGAGAAAGAAAGAGGAATGGAGAGAGAGAAGGAAGAGTATGAAATGTAGAGTGAGGGAGGAAAGAGAGAGTCGGGTGGTGAGATTTTTTGTAAGGGTAATTTGGACATATTATATGTCAAAAGTAATATTAATCAAAGGTTGAAAAAAAAGGTGATACAAAACATTAGTGGTATTAAAGAGGTGTTATGAGACCTAATTTTCTTCACGATAGCTCGGCGCAAAACCTATTAGGGTCGTGACCTTGAGACCTTTATGACCCAGACAGTGGAGCAACAAACCTCTGTAATGGAGTAACGTGCCTTTGCAACCCAGCAATGGAGTGCAAGCTAGATCGAATCGCGAAGTAAGGGAATTGCAACCACCATTACGACAGGCCCCAAATTGCCACCCGGGTGGGATTGTGACCTCCATTGGCATTGCGAAGGTGGGATCGCGACTGTCATGGTTGCGGGTGGATGAGCAATAGATCGACTCACAATAGGCCTCGACCTTCGCGAGACCTCCAATCTTACCGATTTGCGACATCCTAACCACAAGAATGGGTAGGATTCCACCCAACTGTCACAATCTGGGTCACCGATGGCAATTTCTACCCACCAAGACTCGGGAAACAAGGTCGCCGATGAGCGTACACAAGGCTTTTTCTTTCAAAAATTTAAGGTAACTATTTTTTAGATTTTTTATTTTAAAATTCTAGTGTATTTGTACTCATTTAACCAACGATGTGCTTTCTTATTTTTAGCCACTGAATTTAGATCTAATGGTACAAAAAGGTTCTCATCAATGAGAACTTTTAGTGGGTCTTATTGTAGCATTTTCCTAAAAAAAATAATAATAGTAAAGTTAAATTAACAAATAATATAAAGAGATAAAAAAGATTAACAAATAATATAAAGAGAAAAAAAAAATAAGGTTTATAATTTTTAATAGGGTAATTACATGGATATATCTGGGGATGTGGAGGTGAATGACATTTTTAAAGAACTTTTTAAATAAATATTCAAAGAATTTGAAAACTAGAAAAATGGCCATTTTGGTATATTACTGATATACTAAATCAGTATATCATTGACAAATTATAGTATATCAATAATATATTGATTTGTAGATTATCATCAATTAACTTAGTTGTTTATTCACATAATAATTTATCGGTTTCTCAATAATAAATTATTAGTAGATCAATGATAAACAAATTTATAGTAATAAACTATAGTTAATAAGTGTTTTATTAAGTTAATTAATGATGTATATTAAAGATATACCAACGTTTATCAATGGTGTACTCTTGTAAAAAAGGTCATTTCTCTAATTTTAAAAATTCTGCTATTTTTTATTTTTAAAAAATAAGTAAAAAAAAATATGTCATTTGCTTTATTTTCTCATACATCTTTGTTGCACCAAACTTTTTTCAATTCATGTTATCTGTTTTTAGAAGCTATAAAAACATCTTTAAAATTTGAAATTTGAGGAATACGTTATAATTAAATCCTTCATGTATTTTCTTAGGCAAAGGAATAGAACAAAAAGATACAATACTCTTAAATAATATTTGAAAAATATGTTAAACATTTAAAAAACCTTAAAACTATAAAAAAAATTATGATTTTTTTTAGGAAGCAAATTCGTTGCCCATAATACTTTTGGAAAAAAATAAAAAAAAAATTCTTAAAAATATTTTTTCAAAAACTATGAAGGATATTTTTATCTTTTTATCTTATTATCTTCTTTTTTTTTTGTCCAAAGTGTCTAAAAGATCAAATTGAAATGTATTTCTCAAACTTCAAGGATACGTTTATAATTTTTAAAAACAAAAAGGATAAATTAAGAAAAAAAATTAAAGCCCTATAAGGTGTACTTTTTTTTTGAATGGTAAGTTCATTTCAAACTAGATAAATGGACACACTAATTCAGATACAAAAGAGTACAGCACATGTAGTGAGTAAACCCAAATACAAGCTAAAATCACTAATAGATTTGATTGAAACGCTTAAGGGGCGATACTGGTATCAAGTTCCAACAAAAGGAAACTAAAGAGGTATGCTACTAATCAAGCACTTAGAAGACTCTTATAAATACACTACTAGAGGAGGTGGATAACTCCGATCAAGCAAGATCAAAAGACTAAAGATACTGAGGTCAACACCACATGGTATAGTACGATGACTTGCGAAGCATCGAAAGGTGGGAAAACTACTTTCATTATTACACAAAATGTGACCCTCGAGGATTCCTAGTGAATTTTATATATAATAAATAAGGAATATGTTACGTAATGTAAAAAATTTAGCGAGCTAAGGTTGTTCTAAAATTTGTTAAATATTGTAAGAGCAATTTTAGTGTTACAAGAACTATTATTTAAATCCAATTTTTGTGACAAATTTAATAAGAATAAAAATGAGATTTTTAAGATTACAAGTCCTGTCATAGTCTTAAGTGAAAGACGAATTAAATGAAGATAAGAGTTAATCGATGAGCAAGGAAAAATAAGATAAAAAGCTCAACTGTTCCAGAATGTATTACAATAAATTTTAAGCTAGAAATACAATTTAAGAAAAATACTATATGGAAACAGGAAATAATACGGCATAGAATTTAAACAGCACAAAAGTTAAGCAATATAAGAATGATGTAGTGTAAGAATTATACTAATAAAATTAAGTAGTATAGAAATTGTACTACAAAAAGTTATGAAGCATGAAAATTGGACTGTATAAAGCTAAGTAATATAGGAATTAAAATGTATGAAGGATACGGACAAGTAAGAAAGGTTGTGGGATCTCATAAACTGTAAAGAAAATGATACCAACGGTTTGAGAAATACATCGACATTATAGGAAAAACACTATCAGTGTAAATTTGGACAGACAAAAAAACTAAAATGGGCCACTAGGGGATACTTTTAATATAGAAAATTGACTACCTCACCTCCAATGTAGACCGGTTTTGGGAATGTGGTGGAGTAAAAATGTTTAATTTCAAATTAGTCCCCAAATTAAGCAATATTTCAATTAAGAATTTAAGTGGATAAATTCACCAAAGTGCCACCCAAATGGTGGAAAAAAAGCCACATCTCCTCCACATCCCCTCCTAAATGGCCCCACCAAGTGTTTTGATGAGTGGTATGGAGCAAACTTTTAATAATATTTTAGTCCTTGATGAGGTGTTTAGGTGGATTAGGTGTATGGTTGAAAATTGAACACCTTCATCTCCATCAAAGGTTGGAAAAAATTGCCACATCTCCCCCACTTAGATTTGGTTTTGGGCCATGAATTTAGAGCAATTTTTAATTCATTTTAACCCCCCATGATGGGCATTAGGTGGCTAAAGACTTAGTGAAAAGAAAGAAACTAGTTTTGTCTCCATCACCTTTCATGCAAAGCTTGAAAAAACACACTCACTTTCTCCCATGCAAAGCTGGTCATTTCTCATGTTTGTCTCAATGTTTTTCATAAAATGCAACTTCTAATCCATCCAAGAAGCAAGAACAAGTGTTGAAGATGAAAATTTAAGAGTTTTTCACGGTAAAAACCCAAGCTTTTTCTATCAAATTCTAGGGTTTTTGTCATGATTTTGCTGGGATCTTCATGAATTATGTTGTGGGTTATTGTCAAGAAAATTTAAGAGATTTCAAGTACCAAGGAGGAAAGATAAAACCTTAGAATCCAATAGGTAAATTTTATACTCTAGTATTGATTTTGCTCATACACATCAAGTGCTTGTAGTAATGTTTATGGACTATGGCATATTTTGTTTATATGTTAAGTGCTTAACGATAAGTTTAGAAGGATTTAAATGAAATTAAACTTAAGGAAAGCAAGCTAAAAATTGTTTTGGTGCAAAAAGTGTTTTAAGGGCATTTTGAAAAGATTTAAGTGTTTAAGGCACTTAGAGGCCAAATTATTTTTGAGTTTAACCAGAGATTTATTTGAAATGCTAAGTCAAACAACTTTGGTAAAGAAATCTCACTCGAATTCTAAGCAGATCAAGCCAAAAAATATAGATTTTAACATAATGGAATTGTTTAAAATTAAATAATATTTCCATGCAGGTGTTAACATGGTAATAATTAAATTTAAAGGCGAGTGATGGTTTTTTATTAGGCATATCGATGGTCATTTCCTATTTTTTTTACCTCTCGGGTGAAATTCAATGTAATCTATTCGACTAGGAGTAAACGATAGTGTTGCCTTTGACATGTCAGAGTTTCTTTTAGCTTTATATATATTTCATTTGATCATGTAAGAATCTTAAACTGTCCAAAAACTATCTAAAGATTAATTATTTTAAGAAAAGTTAAATAAACAAAATTTGAAGATCTCGTCGACACTATTAGTAATCTGAGACAGTTTGGGAAATTCTATACCGAATTTAAGATTTGAATTTTACAAGATTTAATTATGAAATTTCAAAACGGTAAAATAAGGAATTCAAACTGACTTGAGGCTGATCAAGAAGCTTTTGTACGTTAGAATCCTTATAAAAAATTGGACGTTTTAGTACAAAGCAGTGATTTTTTGTTCTAGGGCTAAAAAGGCCAAGATTTTATATTTCAGACCAAAATCTTAAAATTGTGTGGAACTACATTTCCACTGAAAATATGGTTTTTCTACACATTTAAGGCAACCAATAACCTTATGTTTTAAAGTCCAAAAGAATTTACATTTTTTTAAGAAAGGACGTTAAGGGCAAAATTGTCAAGATTTTCACATTACAGGTCAAAACTGTAAAGTTTTACTAAAATAGAGTTTTTTGCAAAAAGAAAATTAATGTTTTGTTTTTCACAACATTAAGAGTAGGAAGAAAATGTAAATTTTTATTAAAACAGGTTCCTAATAGTTTTCTAAGACCCATCAAGGACAAAACTGACATTTCTTGTAAAAAAGCCAAAACAGATTAGCGAAAATTTTTTCTTAACCTAAAGTATCAGGATTGCAAAGTAATATGAGAATTTTAGTCACGTAACGTTTAAATTATGTGACTTATAAAAAAACACATTAAGAGTATAATCATCATTTTTAATAAAAACTGCTAAAATGGACCCAAGTCTTTTGAATTAGCAAAACGCCATCGAACAAAAAATGTTCCATATTATGATACGCAACGAGTCAACTAAGGCTGTACTTGACTAAGGAACATTCAAGTTAAGTAATAGAGAAGTAAACCGATGGTAACAAAACAAAAGGATTAAGAATGGACGTTCAATGTTTAAGTTGTGTTGTCGATCAAGTAGGTCGGTAATAAGAAAAAAAAAAAAGCGAATAGTCGAGCGTCATTTGAAACAGGACACAAAACAAACTAATAAAAAGAAAAGGATAAAGTGGGAATGTTAGAGCGCTACTTAGATAAGTTTAAAGAAAATGAATTTTAAATGCTTTATAAATGTTTGTAATGTATTGCATTTGTCAAGCATACTGTTTTAAAGTTTAAGTCATGATTTTCATTGTGATTGCAATTATTTCATTTAATGTTTTAGACATTAAGTTATGTTATACATAATATTCACCAAGATTATGAAATCGATAATTTAAATCTACAAGTTAAGTTAAGAAAGTGTCGTACCAGTCTCCCGACCCAAGGGGAGATTCAAGTTAAGTTATGTTAAGGCCTTAGTGTTCGATGGTCATGCACTTTTGGTACATACACTTGGCCCCATAGTTTAAAAAAGTTAAGCCCCATAGTTTAAAAAGGTTAAGTATGATGACAAAAAGTTCATAAATGAACATAAATAGAATCATGCATTATGATATTTCTTCCATTCCCTTTTAGAAATGTTTTCTTTACCAATAATGTTTATGTGAAACATGTTACAAGAAATGTTTTATGATGAAAACATTTTGTGAAGACATTTTATGAAAAATGTTACAAGAAATATTTCAAGAAAGAAGTTTAACAAGAGAAATGTTTAATCAAAGATGTTTTCACGCAAAAGCTTTTAAGAAGTAAGTTTTATGAAGAAAGATTTAATATTTTGTGAGATTAGTTTGAACTTACTAAGCAAAAGGTCATTACAAGTTTCTTCATATTGTAAGTAGTCCTATGGGAGACCAATATGACTGGTCGAAAAGCTTAGTGTCGCGATAAGACAGAGGCAAAGGTTAAGTATGGATACTATTATAGAAGTTTTCTACTATGCTAAAAGGAGTTTCTTTTCACTATTTTAAGAAAGAGTTTCCACTATTTGGAAAGAATTAAAAAAGTGTAATTTACATTAGAGGTCCTCAACTTTTTAATAAATGACACTTTGGTCCCTCTTCTTTTAATTTTGGCAAAACAACCCTTGAACTCTTAAAGCCCTAGTAATTAAAGGACATTCCATTAAAATCAGCCCATAACCTAATAGATTTAGACATGTGCACGTCACATGGGGTTTTTTAAAATGAAATTACTAAAATGTCCCTATTTGGCCATGATTTCTTTTCTTTTTTTTTTTGTTCCTTTTCCTTTATTATTTTTACCTTTTTTCATTTGGGGTTTTTCATATGAAATTAGTAACTCAATAAGGAACTTCGTTATTGCCGGTTGCTAAAATAGTGAGGTAGAGGAAGGTAAAAATCTAATCCACAGTTGGTAAAAGAGGATTTGAGGCTTGAAAGATCCCTACCTCATGGTAGCTTCACCACATACACTGCTAACCAACCTCGTCGAGCTCGCATCAATTCACCTTTCTATTACTTCAGCCCTTCTGTACACAGCCTATGTCACCTGCAAAATCACCCACTCAAAGGCTGTGTGAACCAAATCTAGGAGGTAACCAAATCGGCATCGTTGGAGGCATGGAAGATCACAACGACCCCAGTTAAAAAATTTCGTGCGAATAGGATTCAACTCGAACGTTGTACTTACCATACAAGAGGAGCAACCTAATTGCATCGTCGCTTATTTTTTCAATTTTTCTTTGGTTCTCTTTAGTTTAGGTGTTTTTTTCCCAGATTATAACCTTATTTTTTTTTGAAAGAATTAACCCAATGATATGAGTGACAGTCTGTGCAAACACATAAATGCTTGTGATGATACAATTTGAGTTTTGAAAGAAGTACAGTTTATTATAAACTTAGTTAGATTATAGAGCTTGATGGATAAGAGCAACTTTAACTCTCTTTGTACGAAGCTTGCTTTATTTTTTATTTTTGTTCTTCTTCTTCTATTTTTTTTGAAACATAAGAAGTTTTGATTTATTTTTATTCTAGTTTCTAATTTTTAAGTTTAATATTATTGCCATTTTAAGGCCCATTTGTTTCGAGAACTCTTTGGATTCTTTGGATTCAAATTTAGATTCGAGTGTTAAGAATCCTTTAAATACATATTTGTTTCTCCAAAAATTTGAATCCTTTGAGTATCAAGAATCCAAGTTTTAGAGTTCTGACTCCCCCTAAACTTTTGATACTTTGATATCTCTGCTACAATAAAAACTAAAATTCTCTTTCCTATATTTAAGGAAAAAAAATCATAACTTCTTCATTTGTTATCTAATTGAAATGATTCTTTTTTTACTGTATTCCTAGTGAAGAGAGAAATAAATTAAGATCTATTTTGCATATTTTTTAAGATCACTAACATTAAGATTTTATTAGATTTATTGATAAATCAAAAACTATTTGCACTACCTCTCCAAACACAAATTTCAATTTTATTACATACTTAAATTAAAATTCAAATATACATTCAAACATCAAGTCGAATAACAATTCAAATCACTAACTTGAATATTAATTTAAATCATACTAACTCAAATCAAATCACTAATTTAAATTTATTTATGAAACGAACCCTTAATTAATAGACTAAAATTTGCTAATTTTTTTTCTTCTGGTCTTAATTTGTTTTTTTTTCTATCTTTTAATTTAAACTTTTACATACCAGATGTAAATTATGTGATTTTACTATTATCTTCCTTGAAACTGGTTCTTTTGAGAAGTACGTGCGTTTTTCCATTAGATGTTTTATGGAGTTTATCGGAAGCTCCTTTAATTGCCAAGGATTTAAGAGTTTGAGGGTTGTTTTACAAAAATTAAAATAATAAGGACTAAAGTATAACCTACGAAAGAGTTGAGGGACTACTGATGTAAATTACTATAAAATGTTTACTTAAGGAGTTTTAAAAAATGTTTTTAATGGCTATAAAGTTAAGTTTTGTACTTATGTTTCAGTTTATGTTCCAATAGAAGTTGCAACAGTTACAAGTATGTTATTAAGTAAAAAAAAATTACCAGTATTTTTCTTACTAGTAAGTAAGATTAAAGTTAAGAAATCATGTTTAAGAAAGCTAAGTGACTGTTTGAAAAGATGGGTCGTTATAAGTGGTATCAAAGCATATCTTGCCATCCTATTTTACACTGTCGTATGTCTGTTTTACATGGCTCAAATAAGTAAGTTAATTTTAGTAAGAAGAAAAGTTTGTATTTAACAATTATGTGTTGCTATACCGGGTTCATAGTCCTTGATATCGACACACTCGAATGAGCCACAGGATAAGGAAAACCAAAGAATGAATGTTAATTTGCATGTTATTATATTTTAATTAATTGACAGTAGTCATCGTTTATCATGGGTGTCAAGATAATAATGATCAAACTTGATCAACGATAGTCAACAATTGGCTCAATTACTCTAAGAAAAAAAAAAGAGGATGAGTTTACGACATGTTATGATGTTTTACGCACAAAGTTGTTCTTCGTTTGAGCAAATTTTACTATGTTAGAAGTCATTTGGTATTGACTATACATGCACTAAGGAAAAAGTAGATCAATGAAATAGAAAATGAAGTCCAGAATGAGAATTTCAGTGATTTCTTCACTCCATTTGCTACTTATCATGGAGCAAAAAGCCTGAGAGCAACCAAACATTAGATTACTAACTATGTAATTTTTTAAGTTTTAGCATTTCATGGCTGAGTTGGGACATGCTAAGGAGCTCACAACGGCCCAAATGGGAATCACGATTAAGATAATGATGCCAAATTTGTCAAAAAAAAGCCTCACAAGTTAGAGGATAAAAACTGAAGATTCGTATGATTCGAGAGAATTACAGAAAAATGCGATTTTAGTACAGATATAGGACATGAAAATCATGGATTTTGTAGTCAGATGGCCCTAATTTTCTGATAATCATGATGTGACTTAGATAGTTATGGAATGACAAATTAAGTCAACCTACTTTCTTTGGCGTCCGGCGCGGGCCCCACCTCAAGCCTCCATAGGACCCACCTTGCGGAGCCCCTGGACTTACGGTTCTTATTGGTGAACCATTACCGTGCCGTCCCACTCATCCATATTGTCCCCTCTGGGGCCCTCTGGTCCCTCAGGGTTTTCTTTGACATCTCTCGAGTTCGAACCTCAAACCTCCCTTAAGAGGTTCTTATTTCCATCTCGAGTACCAATTGAGCTACAATTGGTACTCGAGATGGAAATAAGAACCTCTTAAGGAAGGTTTAAGGTTCGAACCCGAGCGACGCGAAAGAAAACCTTGAGGGGCCAAAGGGCCCCAGAGGGGACAATACGAATGCGTGGGACGGCACAGGAACGGTCTACCAATAAGAGCCGTAAGTCTGAGGGCCCTGCAAGGTGGGTTCTATGGAGGCTTGAGGTAAGGCCCGCGCCGTACGCCACACTTTCTGCCCATTAAGTTTAATAATTTTGTTCTATAGAACAATTATTCAAGCTATGTGTTGCTTAGATAGTCATATACTATGGGATTTCAATGACTATCGACCTTGACCAAGATGGTTATTTCATGTTCAAAGGTTAGGATGTATCAAGAATGAAGAAGAACTTTAATTTTAACTATAGCATTCTAAGAATGGAATGCCAAACCCTTAAGACAGATGGAAACTGCGCTCAAATGCTAGAAGATCAAAGTTGTATAGCAGGAATGTAGTGTTACAATTAAAATAATTATATCAATAGAATAATATAGATTTATGGAGTTTTAAGTTAGGAACTTAGTTTTGTTAAGGTTACTAATGAAAGAGGTAACAAGACTTGTTATCAAAAGACAAAATGATGAGAAATAAGAGCATACCTCTTATCAGGGTTTTGTGATAGAACCACAAAATAGAGGTAACAACAAGAAGGCAATAACAGGACATGGAGAAGAATCGGCCATGAAAGTCTTGATTTTCGAGGAGGAAAATTTTTAAAGAGGGTAGATTGTAACAAAGGAGGATTTCTAGTGTATTTTATATCTAATAATTACGGTCTATGTTAAGTAATCTATATAAAAATTTTGTGAGCTAAGTTTTATGCTTGAAAATTTGTTAAGTATTTTAAGAGCAATTTTAGTGTCACAAGAATTATTGTTTAAATCCAATTTTAGTGACAAATTTAATAAGAATAAGAATGGGATTTTTAAGATTACAAGTCATGCATAGTTTTAAGTAAAGTGCAAATTAGATGAAGATAAGAGTTAATCGATAAGCAAGGAAAAATAAGTTAAAAAGCTTAATTTTTTTTAGAATGTGTTATAGCAAATTTTAAGACAGAAATATAGTTTAAAGAAAACATTATATGGAAATATGAAAATAATATGATATAGAATTTAAGCAGCACAAAAGTTTAGCAATATGAGAATAATATAGTATAAGAATTATACTGATAAAGTTAAGTAGTATAGAAATTATACTACATAAAGTTATGCAATATAAAAATTGGATTGTATAAAGCTAAGAAATGTAGGAATTATACTGTATAAAGGATATAGACAAATAAGGAAGGTTGCGGAATCTCCTAAAGTGTAAAGAAAATAATACTGACACTATGGGAAATAAATTGACATTGTAAGAAAAATACGATCAATGTAAATTTGGACAGTCTAAAAGGGTAAAGTCTGGCCCACTAGGGGACACTTTTAAGATAGAAAATTGACCACCTTACCTCCAATGTAGACAAGTTTTGGGCATGTGGTGAAGCAAAAATGTTTAATTTCAATTAGTCCCCAAATTAAGCAAATTTTCAATTAAAGATCTAAGTAGATAAATCTACCAAAGTTCTACCCAAATGGTAGAAAAAAGGCCACATCTCCTTCACATCCCTCCTAAATGGCACCACCTAATTGTTTTGATGAGTGGTTTGAGCAAACTTTTAATGATATTTTAATCCTTGATGAGGTGTTCAAGTGAGTCAAGTGTTTAGTTGAAAATTGAACACCTTTATCTCCATCAAAAGTTAGAAAAACGGCCACATCCCTCCTACTTAGATCCGATTTTAGGCCATGAATTTAGATTAATTCCTTTAACCCCCATGGTGAGAGTTAGGATGGCCAAAGACTTAGTTGAAGGAAAAGAACTAGTTTTGTCTGCATCACTTTTCATGCAAAGCTTGACAACACACTCACTTTATCCCATACAAAACTGGTCACTTCTCCTCACGTTTCTCTTATTATTTGTTATAAGATACAACCTCTAATCTATCCAAGAAGCAAGAACAAATGTCGAAGATGAAGATTTAAGAGTTTTTCAAGGTAAAATCTGAATCATTTTCTATTGAGTTCTAGAGTTTTTTCTCATGATTTGAATGAGATTTTCATGAGTTATATTGTGGATTATTGTTAAGAGAATTTAACTCTTTGTACTCAATGAACTCAAAAGTGGATTCGAGTATTAAGAATCCTTTAGATACATGTTTGTTTCTCTCAAAATCTGAATCCTTTAAGTATCAAGAATCCAAGTTTTTAGAGTTCTGACACCCCTCTAAATTTTTGATACTTTGATATCTTTGCTATAGTAAAAACTAAAATTATCTCCCCTATATCTAAGGGAAAAAATTATAACTTCTTTATTTGATATCCAATTAAGATGATTCTTTTTTCATTATGTTCCTAGTGAAGAGAAGAATAAATTAAGATTCATATTGCATGTCTTTTTGGGTCATTAACATTAAGATTTTACTAGATTTGTTAATAAATCAAAAACTATTACCTTTCTAAACACAAATTTTAATTTTATTCCATACTTAGATTAAAACTTAAATGTACATCCAAATACCAATTCGAATAACAATTCAAATCACTAACTCAAGTCCTAATTCAAATTACACTAACTCAAATCAAATCACTAATTCGAATCAATTTTTCATTTCAAGTACCAAGAATGAAAGATAAAATCTTGGAATCTAATAGGTAAACTCTATACACTATCTTGGAATCTAATAGGTAAACTCTATACTTTAGTATTGATTTTGTTCATATACATCAAGTGCTTGTAGTAATGTTTATGGGCTATAGCATGTAAGGAAAATATTATGGCATGTTTTGATTACATACTAAGTACTTGATGACAAGTTTAGAAGGGTTTAATGAAATTAAACTTAAGGAAAACAAGCTAAGAATTGTTTTGGTGCAAAAAGTATATTAAGGGCATTTTGAAAAAAATAAATGTTTGAGGCATTTAGACACTGAATTACTTTCTAAGTTTAACATGACGTTTATTGGAAACATCGAGCCGAACAACTTTCGCAAACTTTTGCAAAGAAATCTCGCTCGAATTTTGATCGAATCAAGCAGAAAAATATAGATTTTGGTTATGTCCTTCCAAAAACTATATGAAGATGAATTATCTTAAGAAAAGTAAAAATATAAAAGTTGTAGATCTCATCGAAACTATTAGTAATCTTAAAAGGTTTGGGAAATTTAAAAGGTTTGGGAAATTTCCATACTGATTTTAAGATTTGAATTTTATGAGATTTAATCACAAAATTTCAAAATGGTAAAATAAGAAAAATGTTTTGAAATGATCTTAGTTTGATCAAGAATCCTTTGTAAGTTGGAATCCTTGCAAAAAAAAAAAAAAAACTAGACATTTTAGTTTAAAATAGTGATTTTTTGTTCTAGGGGCAAAATGTCAAGATTTTATGTTTCAGGCCAAAATCTTAAACTATGTGGAACTAGATTTCTATTAAAATGTTGGTTTTCTATATAGTTAAGGCAACAAGTAACCTTATGTTTTAAAGCCTAAAAGAATTGGGTATTTTTCTAAGAAAAGGATGTTAAGGGCAAAATTGTAAAGATGTTTGCATTACGGATCAAAACCGTAAAGTTTTTCTAAAATAGATTTTATGTGAAAAGAAAACCAATATTTTGTTTTTCACAACATTATGAGTGTTGGAAAAAGGGTACATAACAGAATTTTAAAAAATTTAAATCAAAGTATTTTCTAAAACACAAATTTGACATGTAAAATACATAAATTAATGGCAGATGTTACTAACCTCTTTTGTATATTGAAGTAGGCTCGAATCCTTGTAAAGAAGGAAGTTCCAAAAGGGCCTCAACTAACTGGTCTTCTTTACTTTTATCTATCCACGATCAGAGTGTGGGTGATCACACATCGTACAGCTCTTCCTCCGGTGACACTCCTTCCAACCACTTGAGAAAACCTAGAGCTAAGGTTCTTAATGTTGAACAATAGCTCTTAGAGAGTTTCAGAGTTCCTCAAACTAAAGTACTCACATTATGCTTCTCAACTGATTTGAATGACTAACAAAACTCACCCCTTATTTATAGTGGTCGAATTTGGGGTTAAACCTTATCATATTAGGCCTTACAATTCGAGTCAAGATCAAACAATAGCTCTTAGGGAGTTTCAGAGTTTCTCAAACTAAAGTACTGACTCTATGCTTCTTAACTGATATGAATAACTGAAAAAACTCACCCTTTATTTATAGCAGTCAAATTTGGGGTTAAACTTATTAGATTAGACCTCAAAATTCGAGTCTAGATCAACTTTTGATTAAAAAAATGAGTCTAAAATGCATATATAGATTATCGCACGGTCGATAGGCCGATCTCTAAACTTACTCCATTGGCAAGCCGAAGTTTCCCATCAACTTGCCGAACTTATGATAGTCTTGATCCTCGAAAATATCTTATTTTCCACCCAAGATTTTTAACTAGAGCTTAAGTTTTAATTCAAATTACCCAATAGATAAGTCATCTAATCACAATAGTCACATCTAGATAATCCCATAGAAAATAAAATATTATCTAAATAATTCAACATATTTATCTTAAATCAATTTACAAAATTAATTTAACCAATAAACAAACATGAATTATTAAATCTAATCTTATCGAATTTCAGCCAATCTAATAATTTAACATAAGTCACTAATATCTAGGAAAAACATGCTATATTGTTATAAGATTTATAATTAGTTAACAAAGGGGACCCAATGGACATATATAGTTTAAGCTCCTATAATTATAAAATACAGTATGCTAGGCACATATTTTATAATTATCAATTCTATCGCTACTCCATTAAAAGCTTAGAGTTGCACAATTGAACTATATAAATTACGAAGCTTCAATAAGTTAACCGTCCATGACATATGATAATATGTTACAACCCCACAGTGTATCATAATTAGCTTAACAATAAATTTCATTTTACCTTCTCAGTTATTTTTATCTTACGTTCTATTATCACACCATTGAAATACTTACCATCCATAGATAATATACCATTCGATTATACCTATGTATCCAAATGGTTGAGTGCTTCTATTTTCTAATTACAAATAATGCTTAGAAATATCATTAACTTTACAAAAAGAGCTATGGATTCCATATCTATGACTAACAAGTCTAGATGAATCAAGAGTAATGTCTCCAACATATCAATATGCATACTATCATTAAGTCAGGATGTCATCCTTTGATACATCAAAAAATTTAAGTCAAGAATATGGGCCCATTAGTCATTTCAAGATTAAGACACAACACATATGATTGTCTAAAGTGAATTGATTTGCGCAAACAGAATTATTAACTAAATCAATTTAACTTTTATGTCTCGATCCAATAAATCGTCACCTATGGCAATGCACCAATGTTTTAACTCATGGAGTTCCACTCTGATGACCAAGACAAGCCATCTCCTGTTAGGGATATAGGCAACATAACAATCTTAGTATCAATAAAGCGCCTGACTTTATTCCCTCGATTGTGGATATTATGATTTAGACCATCACCTTTAAGGCTTATGCATTCCATGTAATCTGTCCATTATATGCACTATTCTTAAAGGTTTAGACTGACAGTCTCATACTTTTATTTGCTTATCATACATTCAACAGAAATGAATATAAAGAGGACAATATTTGGTATATGAATAATGAATAAACTCTTTATTAATAAAATGTCTCTAAAAACATATTGCAACATTTTACTCCTTATGGCACTATGTCTAACAATCTCTTACTTGTACAAAGTGAGTAACTATGACATATCTCACATCCCCATAGCCTCCACATACTTCTCAAAAACTCTTACAACTAGTGTCTTCGTGAAAGGATTAGCTAAACTGTCCTCAGACGCGATTTTGCATGCTACAACATGGCCACTCTTAATGAAGTCCTTTATCTCATGATACTTTCAATGAATATGCTTGCTCTTCTTGTGAAACCTTGGTTCCTTAGCCTTAGCTATTACTGTAGTGTTATTACAATGTAGCAATACTGCTTTATCCATACTAGAAACTACCTCAAAATCCCCAAGGAACTTACAAAGTCACATTGCTTCTTTCGAAGCATCACTAGCTACCACATACTCGGCCTCTATCATTGAATCTAAACTGCAATCTTGCTTGACACTTTTCCAAACACTGGCACCATGACCCAAAGTAAACATAGAACCAAAAGTTGATCTTCTCGAATCCAAACAAGATCAAAAATTTGAATCAGTGTAACCTAGAGGTGTTAGATTAGTGATGTAAGAACAGGCCGGCCCTGCCCGGCCCGTTCTCTTTAGGCCCACATGAGCCGTGGGCCAGGCCGGCCCAGCCCATGAATTTTGTGGGCTGGGCCGGGCCGGCCCATATTAAAATTATCTTGGCCCGGCCTAGCCCATGGGCCAATTTTACATGGGCCGTGCCATGGGCCGGCCCATCATGGGTTTAAATAGGCCGGCCCATCTTGGCCCATTATGGGTTTAAATGGGCCAACTTATCTAAACGTATAATTTTTAATTTTTATTTTTGAATTTTTAAACAAGTTAACAAATATAAAAGTTTGAATAGTCAAGAGAAATATAAAAAGAGATATTTTATTTACGATTGCCTCATTAAAAACCTTTCTAAGGAAAACCCAATGGGACAAAACCTTGGTAAGAAA